>SJXQ01008239.1:352877-366608 GCA_006408695.1 Aepyceros melampus | reverse complement strand
TTTTGCTATACATTGACATGAATCAGCCACGAGTGTACATGAACTCCCAATCCCGACCCTCACCTCCCCCCTCCCGCCCCACACCCTCTCTCTGGATTATCCCCGTGCATCAGTCCCAAGCATCCTGCATCCTGTATCAAACCTGGACTGGCGATTCGTTTCACTTATGATATCACACATGTTACACTGCCACTCTGCCAGCCCATCCCCCCCCCTCTCCTACAGAGTCCAAAAGGCTGTTCTATACATCTGTGTCTCTTTTGCTGTCTAGCGCACAGGTTTATCATTACCATCATTCTAAATTCCATATATATGTGTAAGTATACTGTATTGGTGTTTTTCTTTCTGGCTTACTTCACTCTGTATAATCGGCTCCAGCGTCATCCACCTCATTAGAACTGATTCAAATGTATTCTTTTTAATAGCTGAGTAATACTCCATTGTGTATATGTACCACAGCTTTCTTATCCATTCATCTGTTGATGGACATCTAGGTTGCTTCCATGTCCTGGCTATTATAAACAGTGCCGCAATGAACATTGGGGTACACGTGTCTCTTTCAATTCTGGTTTCCTCGGTGTATATGCCCAGCAGTGGGATCGCTGGATCATAAGGCATTTCTATTTGCAATTTTTTAAGGAATCTCCACACTGTTCTCCATAGTGGCTGTACTAGTTTGCATTCCCACCAACAGTGTAAGAGGGTTCCCTTTTCTCCACACCCTCTCCAGCATTTATTGCTTGTTGACTTTTGGATTGCAGCCATTCTGACTGGTGTGAAATGGTGAAATCCTGTTTAGTCTTTATTCATCATGACAATATTTCTTGTATAAACATGTATCATGAAAAATACTATTGAAAATACTATTGAGTACCTTACAAATATTAAATAATAAATGTTGAAAGATAAAATTATTCATCATTTTCTCAGAAAACTTGGATGATTTCAACATGTTTAACCTGAAATGCTTATATCTTACACAGTTCAGACAAAATAAGGACTAGTGTTGGTTCAAAATTTTATGACTGATTATTTAGAACTGAGTGAATTTTTTCATAGAGACTGTATATATGGTGCTTAAACAGTAGTACCAAGCTTCACTAGCATATTTGATTTCATTTGACACTAACTGTACCACTTCCATTGCAAAAAACCTCCAAGTACTCTAGAATCCAGAGCACACTACCTACTTCACCGTGCTCTTCCTACAATACCCCTCCTGATCTCACCTCCTCCATGCATGAATGCTCAGGCACTTTAGTCATGTCCGACTCTGCAACTGTGTGGACTGCAGCCCACCAGGCTTCATCTGCCCGTGGAATACTGGAGTGGATTGCCATGCCCTCCTCCAGGGGATCTTCCCCACTCAGGGATCAAACCCAAGTCTCTTACATGTCCTGCATTGGCAGGTGGGAACGCTGCCTAGGAAGCCTCCACTTAAGGTTTATTTAGCAACTATTAAGTTCTGAGATAGGACAGTATGTTAAGTCCTACTTAATTTCCTATCAATACACTTGAATATCCAGCCTTTGAAAGCCTGATGGGCCTATAACTAAGTCACACATATTAAAGTTACAATCTTTCCAATTATCACAGGCCTAGAGCAGTCCTCTATGTACCAGGGGACACTGCTTGGTGATCAGTGTAAAGATGAGGAAGACAGCATTTCTACTCTCAGTGGAGCTCAGAGAAGAGTGGGAAGAGCAAATACCTAAACAGGTAACACCCTTTGGCCTTATAGCCTCTGACCCATAACACGTTTGGAGTCAGAACCAGCTGCTCATGACAGCTTTGCTAAGTATCAACCCTACAACTTTAGCACATTGTGAAACCTAATTTTTACCACTGTCATGCAGTTTCACCACTTCATGACAATGATAGAAGTTAGGTTTCACGGGAGAACACATGAAAACCACAGCTTGCAGAGCCTTATGTGAAATAAGAACATTTAAAAATGTTTTCTCTTTCCTTCCCCCTGCCCCCCAATATTTCACATCATATGTGAAATTTTAAAACACTTTTTAAAAAGATGAAATTCCAGTTTTCTGAACCACAGGAAAAAAAGAGAAAGCTAGGAACATAATTGCTACTCCATTGAGCAGCCTACAAAGTAATCATATCTTCCTGGTACCTTACTTCTTTCACTGTGAACAGCTTTTCTGATCCAAACAGTGGTGGGAACATGGATCATCTAGACAGGATGGACCTTTCAGCATCGCTGAATGCAGACACAACTTGCCATAGAGTGGGATCCTACATACAACTAGAGGTTTCATTGCTGCAAAACAACTACAATAACAGAAAACCAACATATTTCCAAGCTGATCCAATATCATTACTTAGAAACAACCTTCTAAAATTTTAAGAAAAGAAAGAAAAAGAAGAAATAACTTCTTATTATTTTCCTTTCTTTTCTTATTTTGTAAGAGTCCCTTTGTCCAGAGTGACCTGACAAAGCATAGTTAACAGGAACTTGCAGCAAATTTTAAAAATTCCATTCAGAAAACTCAATTGAGGGAGGGGAAAGCCAAGAGCCCAAGAACATTTGAGGAAATGCCAGGGACTTATTCAGAACCTACTTATTAAAACTCAGAGCCAGTTAGCAACAAGTTCTTCTTTTTTAGGTGAATAACAAATGATCTCTAAGGTGCCTTCTGGCTTGAAATTTCTGTGATTTAAAGTGAGCAGGGTTTCCTTAAGAGAGCACGTTTTTTTTTAATGATATGAGCAGTGCATCTGAACCCTTAAGCTCTTCTTCAGAAATTCATTTCAAGGGACTGATTCTGCTTTCAGTATTCATCAAAGTCCAAGCCTGTACTTACTCCACAGAGGCAAGCTTCTTAAGAGGAGTGTGCCTTTATGCATTGTGCATTGCCAAAGTAGCATGCATTTTTAACCTGGGTCCACAGTATTGGAGTAAGTCCACAGGAAATGTTTCGAGCTGATCAAATGTTTTCTAACCCCTTTGACCCAGTCTGTGGTAAGAAATGAAATACAATATTCTCTGAATTTGTTATCTATTTAATTAAAATTCATATTTCTCCTCAGTCTAAATTCTTAATCTAGGCTCATCCTTAAGTCTTTCCAATGCACATCTCTGAGTGATTTGAGACAATTAAATACACAAAAATTACCATTCAAGTCTTCTCCAAGACAGTTTTCTCCAAGAGGCCCTTGAAGAGGAAGAAACTGAGCAAAAAGGGATTAATAAGAACCAACATGCCTGGCATTCATCTAAGGCCTCATATAAATCCTTTAATCTTTGCAATTACCCTAAGAGGTAGGGACATTTAATATCACCATGTTATAGTTGGGGAATTGGATGCCTAATAAGTTCCCTAAAGTTACACAGATACTAAGGAATAGAAGCAGGTTACAGACCCAGGAGGCCAAGCACTGCCTTAGAAGGGCTCTATGTGAGACAGATTTCCTTGACTTGATCCTCAGAGATTTTGATTCATTTACAGTGGGGAGGAGTGGGATGAGGGAAGGGATGGGATGATGGAGCCTGGTGCTGGTTCATGCTGACTTGAGAACTAGCTACTGCCCCCCATCCCCACCCCCACAGAGCCAGTTGTTAATCCTGGCAGCACACTACTGGATGGATACCATGTGTCAGTATATTTTCTAAACTCCTCTGATAATTCCCATAGGCAAGGGTAGTTGAAAACTACTCCTGGTAGAATGTTGACTAGTTTCTTCAAGAGGAAAAATCAGATGAAAGGAAAGGTGGACTATTCACTACTTTTTGCTGCATGATGTGTTTGATATAATCAAACATTTCATAAAAATAATTTGCCAAATTTATAGAAATCAATAAATGAGTATCTTTTTCCAGTTTCCACTATCTTTTACTTACAGATTCAGAAATAGCAGTTGATGCCATGTTTTGGTCACAGCAATGGGGCAGAGATAGCAGGTACTGAGGAGAGGTCCTTATCAGCCTTTATAAGGAAAAAGCAAGAGCTGCAAAGAGTCAGTGCTGTGAACAGCCAAGAGCAGATTCTCAGCAGATGGAGCACAGTTCTAAGGAGGAGACTTCAGAGGGCTCTGGTACCAGATAAGAGACAAAGATAGAGGAAATTAGGCAGAGAGTTCTTGAATTTAGTCCTGATGCCTGGGCTTCAGAGACAAGAGACGGGTTCAGACCTGAGAAGATTGGGAGGAACAAGAGAAACTTTGGTCTTGGAAGAACTAGGACCCTAGGCAGGATGCCCAGAAGCAAAAAGAATGTGGAGAAGAAACGCCGAGGCCCAGTTACTGAAAGACCAGTAACTAGGCCAAGGTTCTGAAAGGACCAGCAACAAAGCTGACCTATGAGCCTCTGCCTGAACTCATTAAACGCCTGGGTTCTTGGCCATATCCCCACCATAGCCACAGGAACAAAGACAACCAGACTCTTGGCACTTGCAGGGGAGTCTGCATGTGTGTTCAGTCATGTCTGACTCTTTGCGACCCCATGGACTATAGCCCCCAGGCTCCTCTATCCTTGCAATTTTCCCGGCAAGAATACTGGAGTGGGTTGCCATTTCCTTCTCTAAGGGATCTTCCTGACCCAAGAATTGAACCTGTGTCTCTTGCATCTCATGCATTAACAGGCAGGTTCTTTATCACTACACCATCTGAGAGGAAGCCCCACTTACAGGGACAGTGGACCAAAAACTTTGAACATTCATAGTGTCACTTCAGCAACTATGACACTGTAATTTATAGCTTTTCTTGCTAGGCAATTTCAGTTACATAGACCAAATAAACTCAGATGCTATTACAATTAATGAACATGTGCGGCCAAAACATCCTCATTACAAAGTTTGTTACATAACACAAACTCTTTGTATTGATCTAGATTCAAGATCTTTGGTGAAAATCAACTTGTATAGCAAAAGTGAATTAATTAATAAGTAAGGAGAGTAGATGTCGACAGAGCAGCATGGATGTGGAACATAAAGGATGTGTGGCATATCAAAGCCAAAATTTAGAGCAGAGGATATGGCCCCGTTATGTTCAAATAATGCTTAGTTATCCTTAAAATTTTTCAATCAGGATAAGAGAGGAAGGAAATTTTGAGAATGAGAAATGGCTCCTATTGCTGACCACTAAGAAATCTGTGGATTAGCAGAAAACCTACTGTGTTGGCAAAAATTTTTCAGCAGCCTAATTCAGATCCTTTGAAAATAGTCTCATCCTTTCCATCTGACCCATTTACTTAGTAGTGATGATGACAGAGCAAATAAAGTTACTATTCATACGACTTCAAATTCAAGGAGAAACTTCAGTCATGCCTAACACATAGTAATATTCAATGAATGCTTATTGAATTGAAAAGATGGTGTGGGATGATCTCAATATTGTGTATGACTTGGGCAGATCTGGTATTGCAAGTGTGAAAGGAATTTAGGTGATCCATTGAATGAATTTTGATGAAGACATTTTAGTCAGTTACTGGAGTAAAACAAGAGTATTTGATGGGTTATACTTACTAGAATGATATGTGCTGCAGACATTTGCAGTCTTTTAAACATTAGAATTACTTCATACCACATACAGGAAGAGAATATGTGGACTAATTTCCTTATGAGTCTCTAGTGGCCTATTAACCTAAAATCAATTTTTATCAAAATTTAATTTGTTTATGCTGTATGAGTAAAACTCTCCCTGATATTTGAGTTTTTTTTATCCCTTTAGTTTTCTATTTTAACAAACAAAATATTTCAAAAATGTCTTTAGTCAACTTGGAGATATTTCTGTTTTAATTTCTTATTTCTAAAAAGAGTTCAGTAACAACAGCATTTCATATAACGCTCGCATGTTCTCAGCCTCTGACATTTTTATCATCCTTTCAAATGTATCCTTTTTTACTTTGTTTACATTCAGGAATTTTCTTTGCCCAATTTATCTAAGACAACTTTCATTCTATTTACATTTTTGCTGAGTATTTAGTTCTCTGGCTGTACCAACAGGCTCAAGCTTAGAGACTCTGTAACTGCCTAGCAGAAAACACATGAATCACTCCTGTTTGCCTAATAGTCTCTAATTAGTTGGCAGGTGATTCCACTTGAAATAAATGCTCTGGCAAGGAGCTCAAGCTCTTAGACAGTAAAGGAAAGAAAAGAAGAGATATCTACAGCATTCTGCCTCAGGTCTTCCATTCACCAGGAATTCCACCTCAGAGAGAGTTTCCATTCAGGTGTGGGGATGCTCAGTCACTTTAGCCACGTCCGATTCTTTGTGACCCTATGGACTGTAGCCGGCCAGGCTTCTCTGGCCATGGGATTCTCCAGGCAAGACTACTGGAGTGGGTTACCATGCCCTCTTCCGGGAATCTTCTCCACCCAGGGATCAAATCTGCAACTCCTGCACTGCAAATGTATTCTAAACTAACTGACTGAGCCACCAGGGAAGCCCATGGGCTCTTCAATTCTGAAGGAAACCAAAGCTGACTAAGACCTCTTTTCAAAATTTCACCCTGTGAGCTAGTCACCTATGACTGCTGTCACAAAGTATCACAAAGTTAGTGGCCTGACCTATATTTATTTATTCTCACAATTCTGGAAACCAGAAGTCCAAAGTGATTTCACTGGGATGAAACAAACGTGTTAGTTTCTAGAGAAAATCCCATTCCCTTGCTTTCCCATTTTCTCAAGATGCATTCCTTGCACTGTGGCTCTTGACCCCATCTTTCATTTTCAAAATCAGAAGCAAAACTCTTGCTTTAGTGGTCCCATTGCCTTCACTTGCAGTTATCTTTAGAGGCCATCCAGATAATCTAAGACAATTTACCCTTTCAAAATCCTTAACTTAATCCATCTCTTTTATCATGTAAAGTAATATTCACAAGTTACAGGGATTAGGATCTACTGTAGATACCTTGGTCCAATCACTTCACGGGAAATAGATGGGGAAACAGGGGAAACAGTGTCAGACTTTAATTTTTGGGCTCCAAAATCACTGCAGATGGTGACTGCAGCCATGAAATTAGAAGACGCTTACTCCTTGGAAGAAAAGTTATGACCAACCTAGATAGTATATTCAAAAGCAGAGACATTACTTTGCCGACAAAGGTCCGTCTAGTCAAGGCTATGGTTTTTCCAGTGGTCATGTATGAATGTGAGAGTAGGACTGTGAAGAAGGCTGAGCACCGAAGAATTGATGCTTTTGAAGTATAGTGTTTGAGAAGACTCTTGAGAGTCCCCTTGACTGCAAGGAGATCCAACCAGTCCATTCTGAAAGAGATCAGCCCTGGGTTTTCTTTGGAAGGAATGATGCCAAAGCTGAAACTCCAGTACTTTGGCCACCTCATGCAAAGAGTTGACTCATTGGAAAAGACCTTGATGCTGGGAGGGATTGGGGGCAGGAGGAGAAGGGGACGACAGAGGATGAGATGGCTGGATGGCATCATGGACTCGATGGACATGAGTCTGAGTGAACTCCGCGAGTTAGTGATGGATTTTTGGGCTCCAAAATCACTGCAGATGGTGACTGCAGCCATGAAATTAAAAGACGCTTACTCCTTGGAAGAAAAGTTATGACCAACCTAGATAGTATATTCAAAAGCAGAGACATTACTTTGCCAACAAAGGTCCGTCAGTCAAGGCTATGGTTTTTCCAGTGGTCATGTATGAATGTGAGAGTAGGACTGTGAAGAAGGCTGAGCACCGAAGAATTGATGCTTTTGAAGTATAGTGTTTGAGAAGACTCTTGAGAGTCCCCTTGACTGCAAGGAGATCCAACCAGTCCATTCTGAAAGAGATCAGCCCTGGGATTTCTTTGGAAGGAATGATGCTAAAGCTGAAACTCCAGTACTTTGGCCACCTCATGCAAAGAGTTGACTCATTGGAAAAGACCTTGATGCTGGGAGGGATTGGGGGCAGGAGGAGAAGGGGACGACAGAGGATGAGATGGCTGGATGGCATCATGGACTCGATGGACATGAGTCTGAGTGAACTCCGCGAGTTAGTGATGGACAGGGAGGCCTGGTATGCTGTGATTGATGGGGTCGCAAAGAGTCAGACATGACTGAGCAAATGAACTGAACTATAAATACCTTGTGGCTTAGATGATAAAGAATCTGCCTGCAATGCAGGAGACCTGGATTTGATCCCTGGGTCACAAAGATCCCCTAGAGGAGAGCACAACAACCTACATCAGTAT
Source organism: Aepyceros melampus (assembly GCA_006408695.1). Lineage (NCBI taxonomy): Eukaryota > Metazoa > Chordata > Mammalia > Artiodactyla > Bovidae > Aepyceros > Aepyceros melampus. Next base: position 358,457 of record SJXQ01008239.1, on the reverse strand, counting down.
TCTTACCTGGAGAATCCCATGGACAGAAGAACCTGGCAGGCTCCTCATGGGGTCACAAAGAGCTGGACACGAGCACAAGTACACGAGTATTCACTCTATCACCCTGTGTTATCTTTTCATTTATCTTGTTTTTTTTTAAACTAAATATTTATCTCTATGTCTTTGTACTTCAGTAATAGAAATTTGTAATCCTTGTTTATTCTATTTTTCATTTCTTCAGTTTTCCCACTTGGAGTTGAAATCCTTGTGCCAGATAAAGCAATAAAAAAGATTTATATATGACTCAGATGTTGAAGTGATTAAACAAAATAATTAAGGTAACTATGACTAATCTCCTTGCAGTCCAAGGGACTCTCAAGAGTGTTCTCCAACACCACAGTTCAAAAGCATCAATTCTTCTGTGCTCAGCCTTCTTCACAGTCCAACTCTCACATCCATACATGACCACAGGAAAAACATAGCCTTGACTAGACGGACCTTAGTCGGCAAAGTAATGTCTCTGCTTTTGAATATACTATCTAGGTTGGTCATAACTTTTCTTCCAAGGAGTAAGCGCCTTTTAATTTCATGGCTGCAGTCACCATCTGCAGTGATTTGGGAGCCCAAAAAAACAAAGTCTGACACTGTTTCTACTGTTTCCCCATCTATTTCCCATGAAGTGATGGGGCCAGATGCCATGATCTTCGTTTTCTGAATGTTGAGCTTTAAGCCAACTTTTCCACTCTCCTCTTTCACTTTCAACAAGAGGCTTTTTAGCTCCTCCTCACTTTCTGCCATAAGGGTGGTGTCATCTGCATATCTGAGGTTATTGATATTTCTCCCAGCAATCTTGATTCCAGCTTGTGTTTCTTCCAGTCCAGCATTTCTCATGATGTACTCTGCATATAAGTTAAATAAGCAGGGTGACAATATACAGCCTTGACGTACTCCTTTTCCTATTTGGAACCAGTCTGTTGTTCCATGTCCAGTTCTAACTGTTGCTTCCTGACCTGCATACAGATTTCTCAAGAGGCAGGTCAGGTGGTCTGGTATTCCCATCTCTTTCAGAATTTTCCACAGTTTACTGTGATCCACACAGTCAAAGGCTTTGGCATAGTCAATAAAGCAGAAATAGATGTTTTTCTGGAACTCTCTTGCTTTTTCCATGATCCAGCAGATGTTGGCAATTTGATCTTTGGTTCCTCTGCCTTTTCTAAAACCAGCTTGAACATCAGGGAGTTCACGGTTCACATATTGCTGAAGTCTGGCTTGGAGAATTTTGAGCATTACTTTACTAGCATGTGAGATGAGTGCAATTGTGCGGTAGTTTGAGCATTCTTTGGCATTGCCTTTCTTTGGAATTGGGATGAAAACTGACCTTTTCCAGTCCTGTGGCCACTGATGCTGGGAGGGATTGGGGGCAGGAGGAGAAAGGGACAACTGAGGATGAGATGGCTGGATGGCATCATGGACTCAATGGACGTGAGTCTGAGTGAACTCGGGAGTTGGTGATGGACAGGGAGGCCTGGCATACTGCAATTCATGGGGTCGCAAAGAGTCGGACACGACTGCGCAACTGAACTGAACTGATAACTAATGCATAAATGGCTCTAATATAAAAAGTAGACCACGTGTCAGGATAGATAAGGTGTTAATCAGACAGATGGAAACTATAAGAATCAAAAGGAAATACTAGAAGTCAAAACACTTAAATAAAGAATACCTTTGATGGGTACATTCATAGACTAGACAGCTAAGGAAAAATTCAATGAGCTTGAATATAGGACAATAGAAACTTCCCAAAGTAAAATTAAAGAAAAACAAGGACAAAAAAGAGAGAAAAATAGAGCACATCCAAAAACTATGAGACAATATGAAAAGATATGCTGCTGCTGCTAAGTCACTTCAGTCGTGTCCAACTCTGTGAGACCCCATAGATGGCAGCCTACCAGGCTCCCCCATCCCTGGGATTCTCCAGGCAAGAACCCTGGAGTGGGTTGCCATTTCCTTCTCCAATGCATGAAAGTGAGAAGTGAAAGTGAAGTCACTGAGTCGCGTCCAACTCTCAGTGACCCCACGGACTGCAGCCCACCAGGCTCCTCCATCCATGGGATTTGCCAAGCAAGAGTACTGGAGTGGGGTGCCATTGCCTTCTCCTATGAAAAGATATAGGTACACATAATTAGAATACCAGAAGGAAAGACAGACAGAATAGAGAAGAAGAAATATTTTGAGCAATAATGATCAAGAACTTTCCAAACTTAATAATAGACACCAAACCACATATTCAGAAACTCAGTGAATACCAAGCAGGATTAAAAAGCAAACAAACAAAAGCTTAAACTTAGGCATACATATCATTTTCATACTGTGGAAAATCAAAGACAAGGAAAAAACTTTGAAAGAATCCAAGAAGCCAGAGGGAGAAAAAACATAGTAACTCTAGAAGAACAAGAATGATAATAAAATGTGTAAAGTATTGAACAAAATACAAATGCAAGAAGTAGAAAACTGTTACAAATTTCTAGATGCTTTTTAAATTATATCATAGGGTGCTATACCCATGAAGCATGGAAGAGATTTAGGGTGATGAATCTACTCTTTATGACATTGTAATGGTGGTTACATGACACTATACGTGTGTCAAAAACCATAGTGTTTTTCAGAGTAAACATCTTGCAAATTTTTTAAAATTTACAAGATCAGGGAATCCCTGGATGGAATATGGTATGTGACAAAATAATCTAAGTGTATTACAAACATGTGAAACAACGTCCTTGGAGGGAATGGAAGGAAAAGTGCTGATCTAAGTAACTTTGAAAATGAGGAGAGACTGTAAGATTGAAAGCAAAAGAAATTGTACGTAAGCATTACACTCTAGTTGACAAGTCTTTTCCTATTCTGAAACCACTATACAAGTATACTGAGAGTTAACAAGTGGATGGTGGATGGTTGGAACCATCTCTCACTGTTGGAGTGGGAGCTTACAAAGAAGCAAGAGAAGAAGGCTAGAATGATCTGCATGGGAATGGATTAGAGTTGGAGATATCAGTATAAACTGATGTGTAGCTTAATATAGATAAAAATGGATATATTATGGAAATATTTACAGATATATGTATATGCACAGATTAGTGTATACACATATATTTCCTTGCTCTGTCAACTGAAAGATCCAAGAAGCAATACCATCCCAGCAGCAATTACACCTAGCACCCAAGTTGTGGTTTATAGTACCCATTCTCCAACAAAAGAAATTCAGATTCCTTGGGGAAAAGACTAATTCTAGAATGGGAGCACAAAATACACAAAATGAGCCTGGAGCATGTTGTAGTTTCAGAAAGGGAGAAAGTGCCTTTAAAAAAAAAAGGTAAAAACACAATGATGTGTATACGTAGAAGGACAATCAAGCCAACCTAAAGGAGCTTGGATGGCATCACCAACTCAATGGACATGAGTTTGAGTAGGCTCTGGGAGTTGGTGATGGACAGAGAAGACTGGTGTGTTGCAGTCCATGGAGCTGCAAAGAGTTAGACACAATTGATGACTGAACTGAATTGAAAGGAGCTTGGAATCGTCAAAGATGCAATAATTTGAGCAACAAAATAAAGTAGTATTGGACTATAATCCAGAGTATAAAATAAACACCTGAACCCATACTAGTATAAATACATAATTGAATACCAAATAAACGTGGGAGAAAATACAACTCTACACAGAAGAATTCCATTTATGTAGCTCACTTCTCTCAAGGAGGTGGAATATAACTCCTTTTAAAATAATTTTTATGTGTTTATTTATTTTTGGCTGTGCTGGGTCTTTGTTGCTGTGTAGGCTTTTCTTTAGTTGCATCAAGCGAAGGCTACTCTCCAGTTGTGTTGTGTGGGTGTCTCACTGAGGTGGCTTCTCTTGTTGCGGAGCATGGGCTCTAGACACATGGGGGTCAGTAGCTGCAGTGCACAGGCTTAGTTGTATATGAGATCTTAGCTCCCCAGTCAGGGATCAAATGCACATCCTTGTATTGGCAGGCAGATTCTTAACCACTGGACCACAAAGGAAGCCCCTGGAATAGAACTACTTAAATGGAGGATACACCTGGCAACTTCTTTCCAGAGAACAGAGTGTGGAAACTCTAGGGAAAAGGGTAACTTTACCTTGGAGAAACCTGACAACCTCTACATCATCCAGGTGATCAAGACTAATATTAGTAGGGATAAATCATGTTGATAGGATATATCTTTGATGTGATATGATGAGAATGATTATTGTTTCTGTGGTCTTCCTCCCCTTCCTTCCTCTGATCATGAGAAGAATGATCAGACCTAATTGAGAGATATTCTGCAAAATACTCAAACTGTACTCCTCAAAACTTTCAAGGACATCAAAAACAAGAAAAGTGTGAGAATCTGTCATAGCCAAGATGAAAGTAAGGAGACATGACAGCTAAAGGTTATATGGTGACCAGGATGGGGTCCTGGCATACCAAAGGACATCTAGTAAGAAGCAAGGAAGTCAAAGAGAACAAGAGGGCAGAGGAGTAGATGGAGGTGGAGTACGTCTTTCTTCCGGATACATCAGGAATACACCCTCAGACACAGAAGTGCATGCAGAACACCAGCTGAGAGCAAAGAGGACCAGTGGAAAAGAATATATAGAATCAAGCAAAACTCAGTAGGATGAAGGAGCTAAGGGGAAAAACAGGCGTGTTAGTTGGAGCTGGACTTGCCCTTGGTGGGTGGGGAATTGGAGCAAGGGTCCAATCTTCACATCAGGGCATTTGGCTGAGTCAAAGGAGAAACCAGAGAAGGCGATGGCACCCCACTGCAGTACTCTTGCCTGGAAAATCACATGGATGGAGGAGCCTGGTGGGCTGCAGTCCATGGGGTCATGAAGAGTCGGACATGGCTGAGCGACTTCACTTTCACTTTTCACTTTCATGCACTGGAGAAGGAAATGGTAACCCACTCCAGAGTTCTTGCCTGGAGAATCCCAGGGACAGGGGAGCCTGGTGGGCTGCCGTCTATGGGGTCACACGACTGAAGTGACAGCAGCAGCTTAGCAGCAGAGGAGAAACAGTTAAGGCTGCAAGTGAAACTGATGATCTGTGGCAGCCTAAATGGAAGGAGAATCAGATAATCCTTGCCGCAGCCATACATACCTCGGACAGGGATGCAGGTCCCCTGGAAGGCACAGTAGCTGGGAGCTGGAGTTTCCGGATTGTGGAGCAATCCCAAGATGGGGGTTGCTGTTGAGTGTGGAGAGACAGATCTAAGGGAGGTGAGGGAGGAGATTGTGGTGGGAAATGCCTGTGGAGGAAAGCCAGGCAGCCATGGAAGCAAGGCGATACTGCTGAGTCACCCATAGAGGGTGGATCATAGCCTCTCTCTCCATCCACATGCCAGCATTGGCAGCTGAACAACAGAGAGACTGGCCCATCAAATGCCTGACACTGAACTACGCAGCAGGACCCAACTCAGGGTGCTCCTTTAAGTGACTAATGCACCTGAGCTGTAGAGTAGGGCCCCACCCAGGGTGCCCCTTTAAGTGCCCGATGCTCTGATCTACAGAGTAGGACCCCAGCCGGGGGGGGGGGGGGGGGGG
>SJXQ01008239.1:247060-352474 GCA_006408695.1 Aepyceros melampus | reverse complement strand
AAAAAAGACCCTGATAGGGCCATAACTCCTGCAGCAGAGGCGGTCCTTGTCCCTGCACACTTGGCGCTGCCAGGGTCCCCACAAGCCAAGCAGCTGGGCCACCTTCACATGCAACTCTCACTGGGGCAGAGCTGCCACAGGCAAAAAAAGTCTTGCACCCATGCACACAGGGTCTCTTTGGTACTGTCTGACTCTTTGTGACCCTGTAGACTGTGGCCTGCCAGGCTGCTCTACCAGGGAGGGGTATTCTCCAGACAAGAATACTTGAGCGTATTGGCCAATACTGGTTGCCATACCCTTCTAGAGTACTATTTTTCCTGCTGCCCTAGCCACCAACTCCCCTGAGTACCTGATACTCCCTCTGGTGCTGCCAGAACCCCTGCAACCCAAGCAGCTGCGCCACCTCCACACTTGGCCCTAACAGGGGCAAACCCAAGTCCTCTAGGGCGGCCTCCAGAGCAAACCCCAGTGGACAACCCACATGCAGAGGTGGAAATAAAATCACAATTGAAACCCAGGGGCAGTGTGGCTAAGGAAAAAGACCCAAAACCTTCCTACTAGCTGTACAAGCTGCAGATTAAATCCACAGGATCAACTAAGCAGACTCTGTGTCTATGGAATAGAGAAATGGTCATTGAGAGCTCCCACAAAAGAAAACACACTAGTTCGATAGCTATGAACATTGGAAGCAAGAACACAGAGGAGTAGGACCAAAACAATCTGAGCTGCCGCCACAGCAGGCCCAGAGATCAGCACAGTGTTGGAAGGAGTGCTAGGGAGGTGAAGTGGACTGTGACTCCCAGCAAGGGAAAGGACTCTGACAACAGTGACTCAAGAAAAACATTTATTATTGTTATGTTTTGACATGCTCTGTAGATTCTTTTGGATTTTTTTTTTTCCTTTTCTCCTCCCTCTGTTGTAGTTGTTGATTTTATTGGCATTATGAAATCTAATTAAGCTTTTGAGCTTTTTTTCCTCAGTCACATTTTTTATTGTTGTCATAAACCTCTACTTTTCCAGTTCTGTGTTTTCCCCTTTTTTCTCTCTCTTTTTTTAATTTTAATTTTTTAAAGCCTATTATATTTTTTCTACATTTATTCTTTTGTTTTTCCTGCTGTTCTTTTCCCTTTGCAGTTAATCGTTAATGTATATAAATTGTCTTCATTTACCTCTATTTAACTTTGCATATCTATTCTTTCTTTCTTTCTTCCTTTCCTTTCCTCTCAACATTTTGTTAGTTTTATTTTCATTACTTTATTCTCCAGTTGGCACCTTTAATTTTGTTTTCCAGTTTGTACTTTAGTTAGTTTTGTTCTGGTAGATATAATTTTTTGGTTTCCTTTGTTTGCTGAGTCAATCTATTATACTTTATTTTTGATGGACTGTTTTGATTTTGCTTATGGGTATATATGTATATGTGTATATTCCATACAGTCACACATTTTATGTTGCTATAAACCTCTGCCTCTACGTTGGCTTTTGTAGTTTTGTGGAGTTTTCCTTTTTTTTGTTTTTTACCCTTGTTTCTTTCTTCTTCCATTTTTTTTTCTCTTTTTTGTAATTGTAATTTTTTAGACTTATTGTATTTTTTCTTTTGTTTGCCTTTCATACTGTCCTTTCCCCCTTGCAGTTAATCTTAAATGTATATTAATCTTCTTCATCTACCTATATTTAACTTAGTATACCTATTTTTCTTTTCTTTCTTTCCTTTCCTCTCAACATTTTGTTAGTTTTATTTTCACTGCTTTATTCCCCACTTGGAATCTTGCTTTAGTTTTGTTTTCCAGTTTGTGCTTTAGTTAGTTTTGTTCTTAGCTGGTAAATATAATTTTTCATTTCCTTTGTTCACAGGTCAATCTATTGTACATTTTTGTTGGACTGTTTTCACTTTGCTCATGGTATATATGTATACATGTATATTCCATTATTTTAATTATTTTTTGCCTGATTTTGTAACTGCCATTTGTCTGGGAATCATCTTTGGTTTCTTGTTTTTGGATATTTGTTTTTATCTCACTTAATGCCATAACAAGCCACATGTGGAATCTTCTTTCCTGGCCAGAGATGAAGCCCTGAGCCTTTTGAATGGGAACACTAACTCCAAGACCCTAGACTACCAGAGAACTAACACTAGGGAGTATCAAATAGTGAGACCTCACAGAAAGGAAACCACTTGAATACAAGACCCAGCATCACCTAACCTCCAGTAGCTCCCTGTGCAGGATGCCTCATCTAAACAACAAACAAAACAAAAATACAAACCCAGTCATCAGCAGACAGGATTACCACCTCACTCAGCTTTGCCCATCAGAGGAAAAACAAACAAACAAAAACTCAGGACAAATCTCACCATATACAAGGCTAACACAAACCACTGGACAAACTTTAGGAGGGCAGAAACCAAAAGGAAGAAAGAATTCAACATTGAAGCCTGGGAAAAGGAGACTCCAAGTACAGTAAGTTTAAAAAAAATAATGAAAAGGCAGAGAAATACTACACACATGAAGGTACAAACTAGAAACACAGAAGTCCAAATAAATGAAGAGGAAATAGGCAAACTACCTGAAAAAGAATTCAGAATAATGAGAGTAATCAGATGATCAAAAACCTTGAAAACAAAATGGAGAAATGCAAGAATCAATTAACAGACATAGAAGAACTAAAGAATAAACATACAGAGACAAGCAACACAATTGCTGAAATTAACACTCTGAAGGAATCAATAGCAGAATATCTGAAGCAGAAGAATGAATCAGTGAGCTGGAAGATAAAATGGTAGAAATAACTTCTGAAGAGCAGAATAAAGTGAAAAGAATGAAAAGAACTGAGGACAGTCTCAGAGACTTCTGGAACAATATCAAACACAACAACATTCAAATTATAGGCATCCCCGAAGAAGAAGAGAAAAAGAAAGGGTATGAAAAAATTTTTGAAGAGATTATAGTTGAAAATTTCCCCAACATGGGGAAGAAAATAATCAAGTCCAAGAGTCACAAAGAGTCCCATACAGGATAAACCCAAGGAGAAACATGCCAAGACACATACTAATCAAAATAACAAAGACTAAACACAAAGAAAGAATATTAAAGCAGCAAGGGAGAAGCAACAAGTAACATACAAGGGAACCCCATACGCTTTGCAGCTGATCTTTCAGCAAAAACTCTCCAGGCCAGAAGGGAATGGCAGGATATATTTAAAGCACTGAAAGGGAAAAGTCTACAGCCAAGATTACTGTATCCAGCCAAGGTCTCATTCAAAATTGATAGAAAAATTAAAAGCTTTTCAGACAAGCAAAAGTTAAGAGAATTCTGTACCACCTAACCAGCTTTGCAGCAAAAGTTAAACAGACTTATATAGTTAAGAAATACAAGAGAAGAAAAAAGATCTGCAAAATCAACCCCCCAAAATTAAGAAAATGGCAATAGGAAGATGTATATAAATAATTGCTTTAAATGTAAATGGATTAAATGCTTCAACCAAAAGACACAGACTGACTTAATAGATTAAAAAAAAAAAAAAGCAAGACCCATATATATGCTGTCTGCAAGAAACCCAATCAGACCTAAAGACACATATAGACTGAAAGTTAGAAGATGGAAAAATATATTCCATGCAAATGGAAAGCAAAAGAAACCTGGAGTATCAATTCTCACATCAGACAAAATAGACCTTAAAATGAAATAAATAACAAGAGTTAAGGAAGGACACTACATAACGATCAAGGGATCAATCCAGAGGAAGGCAAAACAATTGTAAATATCTATGCACCCAGCATAGGAGCACCTCAATACACAAAAGAAACACTAAGACATAAAAGGAGAAATTGACAGTAACACAATATTAGTAGGAGACTTTAACACCGCACTCTCACCAATGGACACATCATCAAATCATAAAATTAACAAGGAAACATAAGTCTTAAATGATACATTAGATGACATAGATCTCACTGATATCTTCAGGACATTCCATTCAAATGCAGAAGAATACACCTTCTTCTCAAATGCACATGGAACATTCTCCAGGACAGACCACATCTTGGGTCACAAATCAACAGTAAATTTAAGAAAACTGAAACCACATGAAGCATCTTCTCTGACCACAATGCTGTGAGAGTAAATATCAATTACAAAAAAAAAAAAAAAAAAACTGTGAGAAACACAAACACATGGAGATTAAACAACACGTTTTTAAATAACCAACAAGTTACTAAAGAAATCAAAAGGGAAATCAAAACATTTCTAGGAACAATTGAAAATCAAAACACTCCTCAAAACTTATAGGATGCAGCAAAAGCCTTTCTAAGAGTGACATTTAGAGCAACATAATCCTACCTCAAGAAACAAGAAAAACATCGAACAGACAACCTAACTTTATACCTAAAACAACTGGAAAAAGAAGAACAAAAAAAAAAATCAAAATTAGCAGAAGGAGAGAAATCATAAAGAACTGAGCAGAAACAAATGAAACTGAAATGAAAGAAACAATACTAAAGATTAATAAAACTAAAAGTTGTTTCTTTGAGAAGATAAACAAAACTGACAAACTTTTAGCCAGATTCATCAAGAAAAAAAGAGATAAAATCAAATCAACAAAATTACATATGAAAAAAGAAGAGGTTACAACAGTCAATGCAGAAATACAAAGGATTATAAGAGACTACTATGAAAAACTATATGGGAATAAAATGGATAACTTGGAAGAAATGGACAGATTCTTAGAAAAATTCAATCTTCCAAGACTGAACCAGGAAGAATAGAAATTATGTACAATTCAATTACAAGCAATGAAATTGAAGCTGTGATGAAAAATCTCCCAAAACACAAAAGCCTGGGACCAGATGGCTTCACAGGACAATTCTATCCAACATGTAGAGAAGAGCTAATGCCTATCCTTCTAAAACTCTTTCCAAAAGTTGCAGAGGAAGGAACACTTCCAAATTCATTCTACAAGGCCACCATCACCCTGATACCAAAACTAGATAAAGACAACACAAAAAAGAAAACTATAGGCCAATATCACTGATGAACATAAATGCAAAAATCCTCAACAAAATTTTGGCAAACAGAATTCAGCAACACATTAAAAAGCTCATACACCATGGTCAAGCTAGGTTTATTCCAAGAATACAAGGATTCTTCAATATATGAAAATCAATCAATGTGATACACTATAGTAACAAATTGAAAGATAAAAACCTTATCATCATCTCAATAAATGTAGGAAAAGCCATTGACAAAATTCAGCACCCATTTACAATGAAAACTCTTCAAAAAATGGGCGTAGAAGGAACCTATCTCAACATAGAAAAGGCCATATATGATAAGCCTACAGCAAACATTATTCTCAATGGTGAAAAACTGAAAGCATTCCCCCTAAGATCAGGAATAAGACAAGGTATCCACTTTCACCACTATTGTTCAACATAGTCTTGGAAGTCCTAACTACAGCAATCAGAAAAGAAAAAGAAATAAAAGGAATCCAGATCAGAAAAGAAGAAATAAAACTCTCACTGTTTGTAGATGACATGATACTGTACATAGAAAACTCTAAAGATAGTATCAAAATTACTAGAGCTAATCAGTAAATTTAGTAAAGTTGCAGGATACAAAATCAATACACAGAAATCACTTGTATTTCTATATACTAACAATGAAAAATCAGAAAGAGAAATTGAACAATCAATACCATTCACCATAGCAACAAAAAGAAGTAAATATTTAAGAATAAACTTACCTAAGGAAACACTGGGCTGGAAGAAGCACAAGCTGGAATCAAATTGCCAGGAGAAATATCAATAACCTCAGATATGCAGATGATACTATCCTTACAGCAGAAAGTGAAGAGGAACTAAAAAGCCTCTTGATGAAAGTGAAAGAGGAGAGTGAAAAAGTTGGCTTAAAGCTCAACATTCAGAAAACTAAGATAATGCCATCTGGTCCCATCACTTCATGGGAAATAGATGGGGAAACAGTGGAAACAGTGTCAGACTTTATTTTGGGGGGCTCCAAAATCACTGCAGATGGTGATTGCAGCTATGAAATTAAAAGACGCTTACTCCTTGGAAGAAAAGTTATGACCAACCTAGATAGTATATTCAAAAGCAGAGACATTACTTTGCCAACAAAGGTCCGTCTAGTCAAGGCTATGGTTTTTCCAGTGGTCATGTATGGACGTGAGAGTTGGACTGTGAAGAAAGCTGAGCGCCGAAGAATTGGTGCTTTTGAACTGTGGTGACTCTTGAGAGTCCCCTGGACTGCAAGGAGAGCCAACCAGTCCATTCTGAAGGAGATCAGCCCTGGGTGTTCTTTGGAAGGAATGATGCTGAAGCTGAAACTCCAGTACTTTGGCCACCTCATGCAAAGAGTTGACTCATTGGAAAAGACTCTGATGCTGGAAGGGATTGGGGGCAGGAGGAGAAGGGGATGACAGAGAATGAGATGCCTGGATGGCATCACTGACTCGATGGACGTGAGTTTGAGTGAACTCTGAGAGTTGGTGATGGACAAGGAGGCCTGGCGTGATGCATGCAATTCATGGGATTGCAAAGAGTCGGACACAACTGAGCGACTGAACTGAACTGAACTGAAGGAGAGAAAAGAACTTTACTCAGAAAATTATAAGACACTAATGAAAGAAATCAAAGATGACATAAACATATGGAGAAATATCCCATGTTCCTGGGTAGGAAAAATCAATATTGTAAAAATAACTATACTACCAAATACAACCTGCAGATTCAATGAGATGCCTATCAAATTACCAATGGCATTTTTCACAGAAGCATAACAAAAAATTTCCAATTCATATGGAAACACAAAAGACCCCAAATAGCCAAACTAGTCTTGAGAAAGAAGAATGAAGTTGGAGGAATCAACCTTCCTGACTTCACATTGTACTACAAAGCTACAGTCATCAAGACAGTACGGTACTCGCACAAAAACAGAAATATAGACCAATGGAACAACATAAAAAGCCCAGAAATAAACCCATGCACCTATGGGTACCTTTTTTTTTGACAAAGGAGGCAAGAATACACAATGGGGCAAAGACAGCCTCTTCAACAAATGGTGCTGGGAAAACTGGACAGCTGTCATTGTGTATGGTGTTAGGAAGTATTCTAATTTCATGGATTAAAGATCTAAATGTAAGATCAGAAACTATAAAACTCTTAGAAGAAAACACAGGCAGAACACTCAATGACATAAATCAAAGCAAGAACCTCTATGACCCACCTTCTAGAGTAATGGAAATAAAAACAAAGTAAACAAGTGGGACCTGTTAAAAGCTTTTTAAAAACTTAAAAGCTTTGGCACAGCAAAGGAAAAGCAAAATGAAAAGACAACACTCAAGAGTGGGAGAAAATAATAGCAAATGAAACAACTGACAAAGGATTAATTTTCAAAATATACAAGCAGCTCATACAACTCAATGCCAGAAAAAGAACCCAATCAAAAAGTGAGGAAAAGACCCAAACAGACATTTCTCCAAAGAAGACATACAGATGGCTAACAAACACACGAAAAGCTGCTCAACATTGCTCATTATTCAGTTCAGTTCAGTTGCTCAGCCGTGTCCAACTCTTTGCTACCATGTGAATCGCAGCACACCAGGCCTCCCTGTCCATCACCAACTCCCGGAGTTCATTCAGACTCACGTCCATTGAGTCGGTGAGGCCATCCAGCCATCTCATCCTCTGTCGTCCCTTTCTCCTCCTGCCCCCAATCCCTCCCAGCATCAGACAAAGTGAGGAAAAGACCCAAACAGACATTTCTCCAAAGAAGACATACAGATGGCTAACAAACACACGAAAAGCTGCTCAACATTGCTCATTATTCAGTTCAGTTCAGTTGCTCAGCCGTGTCCAACTCTTTGCTACCATGTGAATCGCAGCACACCAGGCCTCCCTGTCCATCACCAACTCCCGGAGTTCATTCAGACTCACGTCCATTGAGTCGGTGAGGCCATCCAGCCATCTCATCCTCTGTCGTCCCTTTCTCCTCCTGCCCCCAATCCCTCCCAGCATCAGACTCTTTTCCAATGAGTCAACTCTTCGCATGAGGTGGCCAAAGTACTGGAGTTTCAGCTTTAGCATCATTCCTTCCAAAGAACACCCAGGACTGATCTCCTTTAGAATGGACTGGTTGGCTCTCCTTGCAGTCCACGGGACTCTCAAGAGTCTTCTCCAACACCACAGTTCAAAAGCATCAATTCTTTGGTGCTCAGCTTTCTTCACAGTCCACCTCTCACATCCACACATGACCACAGGAGAAACCATAGCCTGACTAGATGGACCTTAGTCGGCAAAGTAATGTCTCTGCTTTTGAATATGCTATCTAGGTTGGTCATAACTTTTCTTCCAAAGAGTAAGCGTCTTTTCATGGCTGCAGTCACTCATTATTAGAGAAATGCAAGTCAACACTACAATGAGATATCACCTCACACCAGTCAGAATGGCCCTCGTCAAAAAGTCTACAAACAATAAATGCTGGAAAGGGTGTGGAGAAAAGGTAATGCTCTTGCACTGTTGGTAGGAATGTAAACTGACACAGCCACTATGGAAGATGGTATGGAGATTCCTTTAAAAACTAGGAATAAAACCACCATATGACCCAGAAATCCCACTCCTAGGCATATACCCTGAGGAAACCAAAATTGAAAAAGACACATGTATTGAAAAAGACACATGTATCCCATTGTTCATTGCAGCACTATTTACAATAGCTAGAACATGGAAGCAACCTAGATGTCCATCGACAGGTGAATCGGTAAAGAAATTGTGGTACATGTACACAATGAAACACTAAGTGAAAGTGAAAGTCACTCAGTCGTGTCTGACTCTTTGTGCCCCTGTATACAGTCCATGGAATTCTCCAGGCCAGAATACTGGAGTGGGTAGCCTTTCCCTTCTCCAGGGGATCTTCCCAACCCAGGGATCAGACCCAGGTCTCCCACACTGCAGGCAGATTCTTCACCAACTGAGCTGTAATCCTCAGCCATAAAAAGGAATGCATTTAAGTCAGTTCTAATGAAGTGGATGAACCTAGAACCTATTATGCAGAATGAAGTAAGTCAGAAAGAGAAAGGTATATAATGTATTCTAACGCATATACACAGAATCTAGAAAAATGGTACTGAAGAACTTATTTACAGGGCAACAGTGGAGAAATAGACAGAGGACAGACTTACGGACATGGGGAGAGGGGAGGAGAGGGTGAGATGTATGGAAAGAGTAACATGGAAGCTTACATTACCATATGTAAAATAGCCAATGAGAATTTACTGTATGGCTCAGGAATCTGAAAAGGGGCTCAGTATCAACTTACAGGCATGGGATGGAGAGGGAAATGGGGGGGGGAGTTTCAAAAGGGAGGATATATGTATACCTATGGCTGATTCATGTTGAAGTTTAACAGAATACAACAAAATTCTGTAAAGCAATTATCCTTCAATAACAACAAAAAATTTTTCTAATAGATAATAAAAACATAAGGTTCTGCTGTACAATGCAGGGAGACCAAAACAGCAACAACAACAAGAAAAAGACATCTAAATAAAAGATGGACCTTAGTATTATAGTATATACATATATATATGTATACCTTAGTATTATATACATATATGTAGATACATATATACATACATAGATACATTATATACACACACACACACATATATATATATAATCTGCCTACAAAATGCAGGAGACCCAGGTTCAATTCCTTGGTTGGGACAGTCCCCTGGGGAAGGGACTACCCACTCCAATATTCTTGCCTGGCCAATTCCATGGACAAAGCAGACTAGAGGGCTACAGTCCATGGGGTCGCAAACAGTCAGACATTAACTGAGAATGCGTATGTATTCATACATGTATATAACTGGAATTTTGATTTAAGTGTCAACTATGAGTGAAATTGATCATTTCATATGTTTAATTCTTTTTTATAAGGACAGGTTTTATTTGAAAACTGGTTCCTTGTGAAAGGAAAGGAGGGATGGAAAAGGGACTAAGGGAGGGAAGGATGGAGGAAACAAAGAAAGGATTTTCTTATTTTAAAATTTTTAAATTCTTTTTATTTAATTACTCAATTATTATTTTAAATTTTACACTTTAGTTTTTAAAATTATTCTTTTCTCTTACTTTTATTCTGAATCTTTATAGTTTTGATTTATATTAATATTTTCATTGTTAATTTTCAACCACTACACTTTTTAAATCACCATTTAACCTTTTATCCTTTTTGGAGAACTCCATTTCAATTTCCTCCTTTTTTATACAAACTTCATGAATTGACCTTGTTTGTGAAGAAGCATGTTCTGACTACGGGGGAAAGCCAGCAAGCAGGAGAGGTGGGAAAATTACTTCGCTGCCTGACTGAGACCTGCTGCTGCATAATAATCACTCCAGAGTGGACTGGATGAAAATCGCAAGAGCCCTTTATTATTGGCCATGATTCCTGTGGGTCAGAATTCACACAGGGCACCCTGGGGGAATTGGTTTCTTCTCCATTAGGTCTGGAGCCGCAGCTAGAAGTTTGAAGTCTGGCACCTGGAATCATCCAAAGGCTTGTTTACTCACCAATCTGGCATTTGATTCCAGCTGTCAGCTGAGACCTGAGCTTGGGCTGCTGGATGGAAACCCACAGGCACAGCCTCACCATGGGGCCTGAACTTCCACACAACATGGGGGCTGTGTTTGAAAAGTGAACAAGCTGAGAGAGAGGGAGACAAAAAAGACAGCAAGTAGAATCATACTGCCTAATTATAATGTAGACTTGAAAGTCACACAGCATCACTTCTGCCACATTCTGTTGGTGAAGGCAGTTGCAAACACACGTCTAGTTTTAATGGGCAAAACTATTGTCAGTATCATACTCTTTGAAGAGCATACGCAATGGGACACATGTTAGTGCAGCCATACTTGGAAAATGCAATTTGCTGGAGTACCAGATACATCCAAACCAATCCTTCAAGTTTTATGCCTAAATGAACTTCATGGCTTCCAAGTTTGGCTACAAAAATAAATAAATAAGTGCATTAATGAATGACTTCACCTGGTTTGTGCTATCTGCTTAGTTGCTCAGTCACGTCCAAATCTTTGTGACTCCATGGACTGTGGCCTTCCAGGCTCCTCTGTCCAGGGAGAGTCTCTAGGCAAGAATACTGGAGTGAGTAGATGTTCCCTTCTCCAGGGAATCTTCCCAGCCTAGGAATCGAACCCATGTCTCCTGCATTGCAGGACCACCTGAACCATCTGAACCACCAGGGCTCACGTGGTTTAAGATGATTTAAAATACTTTTTGAATCATCTTAAATACTTGAATCTTAAAATACTTTTCTCTCCCCTTCCTGAGTTCATTGAAGATCTTATCTGATAGATAAAATGTCTAACTCTTTGCGACTCCATGGACCGTAGCCCACCAGGCTCTCCATCTACGGAATTCTCCGGGCAAGAATACTGGAGTGGATTGCCATTTCCTTCTCCAGGGGATCTTCTTGATCCAGGTCTCCTGCATTGCAGGTGGATTCTTTACTGAGTGAGCCAGTAGGTTATTATTGAAAATAATCTATAAGATACCCCAGTCACTACTACCTAGCTCTGTTCCTATTTCATTCCTGGAATTACAGCATTCCAGAACAGCAGGGAATCTGAAACTTTAGACTTTTCTTGAGCAGTTTAAGCAAGCGGTTCAGTGAAACTGTAGAAGCAACAATCTCCAACATATTGCCTGGTTAGGTTTTAATAACTTGATTTCTAGTCACTAGAACAAGCAAAGGAGAAAAACCTTGAAAATGTATTTATGTTTGGAATATGGTCAATCACATTGTGTAAGTTAACATCCTGATTTTCACCTGTGTGATTCCTTTCTGGCAGCAATGTAAAATAAAACAATACCACCTTCTCCAAAGTGTGTTGAGTCTTTGCCTCCAGCACTCATATTCATCATGTGACTCATTTGCTATTAATTCTGGAGACACTTTTGTGTCTGCAGCAGCACTTATTTCTGCAGATTGGGAGAAGCAAAGCTGTTAACTTCATTCACAGACATCCCTGAAATTACCAGTCAGCTTCACCCTTGGCCTTCAGAAAGCTGAATAGCCAAATGCATATTTCAGCATTACTTACAGCATCAATAAACTTGCAGCTAATTAATTTCCATGAGAATGTGTACTTATCATCATAACTACTCAGCCTAACAATGCCTAATAATTGCTTGTTCACATTCTTTAGAGTCTTCATGATATCTGCATCAGAGAGGAGTTTCATGGATGTTGTATGTAATTTTGAAGATTTTCCTGCTTTGAAAATCTTCAGGTGGCACAGTTTATCTTCTGCTTTTAATTTTCCTCACAAATGTGAAGAAAGACATTTGTTGTGAAAGACTTAAGCCTTAAATGGAAAGAAATAATAATTAAATGCAATTTTTGGAGAAGGAAATGGCAACCCACTCCCGTGTTCTTGCCTGGAGAATCCCAGGGACTGGGGAGCCTGGTGGGCTGCCGTCTATGGGGTTGCACAGAGTCAGACATGACTGACGTGACTTAGCAGCAGCAGCAGCAGCAAATGCATTTTTTATGTCATTTTTATTTACATTTATGAATGCTAATACCCAAGTGATTCTACAATGTTTAAATTTGTATTATCTATTCCCTTTTATTTTGTCTCGCATTATTTAAATTCAAGAATATATACTATTATTCCAAAAGTTTACCGGTTAAGACACTTGTAATATTGTATTAACTGCCAATCTGTTTCCCTACTCACTTATTTAAAAGTTTTTGTCACTGTTTTTATATAAAACTGACAACTTTGTTAATCAATTTTTATTACTGTACATTTGACTCCAGACATCTGATAGAATTTCAACATGTAAAGCACATAAGGATATTATTTGGCTCTATTGATGCATAGCTCATGCACATCTCCATTAGAAAATGAAATAAAATATTAACAATGACTCCAAAACATGCCTTACCCATACCATTGATTTGTTATGGTTGATAAGATATGCTAGAAATCTAGTTTGTTCAAAGTGTAAATGCTAGGATGCTAGAAATGAAGCAAACTTTTATCTCTTTGGCTTTCCAAGGACTAAGAGCACAGCTGAGTCAAACATAGTGGCCCACGATGCCCTTTGGCTGCACTAGGAGTTCTGATGGAAATCCTCAATTTCCTGAGACCCAGTCAGCACATCACAAGACATATGAATTGAAAGCTGCAACTTTGGGGCTGGTTAGCTACTTCCTCCCAAAGGTTTCTCCTCGTATTCCAGTTCTCATTCACCCCTGGATTTAGGTTTTGACAAATATACAAAGTATTATCCATATGAAAGGTAATTCCTCATAGTAGCTACTTTCTGTATTTTCTACACTTGTATACATGCTGCCTCTCCCTCATTTTTTCTTTAAATATAAAACATATGTGCCAAAACTATAGACAAAGGAAAACCCTTCTTTGATAGTCTCAGGTTTCCAACTGTCAATGCTTTATAAAGTTATTGTCATGAAACCTTGTCTCCACTTCTAGAGATGGTCTCAGAAAGACAATCCGATCAGCAAAGTTTATCCCTATATCTGCTCACACCCACTACACACTACCCTCCCTCTTCCAGAGGAGTGCCCTTCCAGGAATCTGGAGCTCAACCCTTCCACCAAATCTCTCCCTGCCTCTTTGCCACAACTTTTTTATCCTGTTCATTTTCTCAAATCCCTGATCTGCCTCCAGGTAACAAAGAAGAGGAAAAGGGGCAAAGGGATATATTCTGAATATGTCACCCCACTTTTTGGACATACTTGTATTTTACTGATGTACTTTAGAGAAAAGGTTTATCTGAAAGAAGTTATTACAACAGTGGCAATTTTAAGTATTCCAGCAGTGTGACACTGAGAGTAATGATTGATGATAGAAACATTTTTTGAACAAGAAAACTTTTCTGCATCTAACACATTACACTACAAATTTCAGTATTAGTCTTTCAATTGCAGAGGATCAGGTATGACCTCTTCAACATCCCCCAGCCTTGCTGGGGCCTCTTTTCCATGCCCTCACAGCATCCTACTCATGTCCCAGCCAGTGCACATGTTATGGAGATTCCATAAAAGCTTACTTGGCCATAAGTAACAACCGGTAGATAATAGAGATAAGATTTGAATCTGGGCCTCTCTATTATCAGAACGTATGTTCTCATAACCCCATGTCCATCCACTGCCGTACCATTCACAATGATCAAGACATGGAAACAAATCAAGAGTCCATCAATGGATAATAAAGAAATATATATATATGTATTATATACATGTATATATAGGCTTTCTAAGTGGCTCAGTGGAGTGGTAAAGAATCTGCCTGCCAAAGAAGGCACAGATTTGACCTCTGGGTTAGGAAAATCCCCTGGAGCAGGGCACAGCCACCCATCCAGTATTCTTGCCTGGGAAATCCCATAGACAGAGGAGCCTGGAGAGCTACAGTCCACGAAGAGTTACAGTCCATGAGGCTTACACAACTTAGCAACTAAAACAATAACAATTTGTAACAACATGAATGGACCTTGAGGACATGATGCTAAGTGAAAAAAGTCAGATAAAGACAAATACTGTACGAATATTGTGTGATTCCATTTATATGTGAAAATAAAATAAAATTTAAAAGGCCAGACTCATAAAAACAGAGTAAAATGGTGGTTACCAGAGGCTAGGGGTGGGAGAAATGAGAAGATGTTGGTCAAAGGGTACAAATTTCCAGCTGTAAGATGAGTAAGTTCTGGGGATCTACTCTTTACCATGTTGACTATAATTAACACTGTTGTTACAAACTTGAAAGTTGCAAAGAGAGTAGATCTTAAATGTTCTTGCCAAAAACCAAAAAATATTATAATATATGAAGTGATAGACATGTTAACTAACCTTACTTAGTGTGGTACCATTTTGAAATATACACCTGAATCAAATCATCATACTGTATACCTTAAATGTATATGATGTTATATGTCAATTATATCTCAATAAGGCTGAAAACATTCAGTTTAACAAAGTGTCCCCTATACAGTCTTGGCATGCAGTAAGAGCTCAATGAATGTGGAAAGCTTTCTGGATGAGAGGCAACAGGTTCTGCTGGAAAGAACACAGAACTTTGCCAGTAACTTAGAGGAATCACTTTTCTTCCATGAGTCTCAGCTCTTCTTCCCTAACATGAGGAGATTGGTCCTATTATTAGGGAAACTTAGAATTGAATAATTTGCTACTGGCCCTGCAACTCCAAATCAAGCACATTTAACAATGTTTCTCCTTAGAAAGAAGCATATTTCTTTAAAATGGTCCAATTGAAGAACTATAAGAAGAAATATTTTACTTACTCCACATATCAGTTTATATAAAAATAGAAGTGCCTCAGAAAACACTAAAACCTAATAGAGTGTTTTTGAATGCCTAAGTGAAAAAATATATATATGTAAAAACCCTGAAAGCAAAGAATAAACTTTCTTTTGATATTTGGCAGCCCCAGAAAGGGATGATAGATTATGCATTTGCTTGTTTGGAATTCCATTTATATTCAATTCAGTGCTGTAGGATTTAGAACATCATGAAAATGTTTCAGCTCTTAGGGAAGAAAAAAGAGAGAAGAGATAATAAAAGTTAATCCTTGGATTAAATGGAGTAAAATTAAAGGAAGTTTAAACGTACCTCAGAATATAACATATTCTGCTGCTGTATGGAAAAAAATATATATCTTCAAGGAAAAAATGGAGTGCATCATGCAGGTAAATGCAAGCTCAATAAAAAGAAAGATATATTTATAGATTTGCCACATTGCTGAAGCATACACCAGAGCTTCACTCTATAGATTTAAATACATAATTGCTTCAGAGTCCTACTAACTGAGTTTAAACCTATAATTGTTTAAGCCCCTATTGTAAGCAAAGCTTTGTAAACTCTCAAATATGCCCAGGAAAAAAAAAAATGCTACTCTCAGCTGTGGCTAGAAAAACAATCAGAAGACATTCAATAGCATTTGTTAAGTTATAAGAAAATATTCAACTATCATTTCTTCTAATTTAGACCAGCATCCAATTAAACCCAAATCTTGCACAGATCTTCATTTAAGTTTTAAAACCTATTTTTATTAAAAACTTTAAAAAGGATTTGAGTTTTCTTAAGTATTCCCAGCTGGATGCATTATCTGTACTGAATTTATAATTCAAAGTAGCAGTGCCAGGTGGTCCCATAGGCTTAACGAGGATTTGATTATAAGTGCAGAGTGAAAAAATTGAAATAGAAATATGTTTAGGATACCTATATTTCTAACTTGTCTAGATGCTACCTTTCAGCTAAAGCTTCATCTTTGTCCCTAACAGAGACATGGCAGAAATAGTAGGGATGGTCAACAGCCACTAGACAGACCTGTGATGGAATTTTATTTTGGTCTTTCCCCAGACTATATCCTGTGTAACTGGAAACTCTGAATAAACCAAAGCAGTCTACCTCTAAATGATTCCAGATGGGTTGCTATCCATGGAGCAATGTTTTAAAGATAATTTTAAAGGAAGAGAGGTTGTAAAAGGAAAGAGGAAGAAATTCTTTTGCAGCTGATATTCAAGGAAGGAGAGTTATTGTAATAAAATATAACATATGTGTAATAAACTGCTGTCTTGCCAAAGTGATCAGTTACCCTAAGAGATACTTCTCTTTGAGTTTAGGGATGCAGGTTTGATGGCAGAAAGGCAAAAATGACGTTGAAAAAGGCAGGAAAGTAATTTTGAACTCTGCAATTGACATGAGATCAAGGAGAGGATAAAGGAGAAGCTAGTGGAGGTGATGGAGTTACAGTTGAGCTCTTTCAAATCCTGAAAGATGATGCTGTGAAAGTGCTACACTCAATATGCCAGCAAATTTGCAAAACTCAGCAGTGGCCACAGGACTGGAAAAGGGCAGTTTTCATTCCAGTCCCAAAGAAAGGCAATGCAAAAGAATGCTCAAACTACCGCACAGTTGCACTCATCTCACATGTAAAGTAGTGCTCAAAATTCTCCAAGCCAGGCTTCAGCAATACGTGAACCATGAACTTCCTGATGTTCAAGCTGGTTTTAGAAAAGGCAGAGGAACCAGAGATCAAGTTGCCAACATCCGGTGGATCATTAAAAAAGCAAGAGAGTTCCAGAAAAACATCTATTTCTGCTTTATTGACTATGCCAAAGCCTTTGACTGTGTGGATCACAAGAAACTGTGGAAAATTTTGAAAGAGATGGAAATACCAGACCACCTGACCTGCCTCTTGAGAAACCCATATACAGGTCAGGAAGCAACAGTTAGAACTGGACATGGAACAACAGACTGGTTCCAAATAGGAAAAGGAGAACATCAAGGCTGTATATCGTCACCCTGCTTATTTAACTTCTATGCAGAGTACATCATGAGAAATGCTGGACTGGAAGAAGCACAAGCTGGAATCAAGACTGCCGGGAGAAATATCAATAATGTCAGATATGCAGATGACACCACTCTTATGGCAGAAAGTGAAGAGGAACTAAAAAGCCTCTTGATGAAAGTGAAAGTGGAGAGTGAAAACGTTGGCTTAAAGCTCAACATTAAGAAAACGAAGATCATGGCATCTGGTCCCATCACTTCATGGGAAATAGACAGGGAAACAGTGGAAACAGTGTCAGACTTTATTTCTTTGGACTTCAAAATCACTACAGATGGTGACTGCAGCCATGAAATTAAAAGACGCTTACTCCTTGGAAACTTATGGCAGAAAGTGAAGAGGAACTAAAAAGCCTCTTGATGAAAGTGAAAGTGGAGAGTGAAAACGTTGGCTTAAAGCTCAACATTAAGAAAACGAAGATCATGGCATCTGGTCCCATCACTTCATGGGAAATAGACAGGGAAACAGTGGAAACAGTGTCAGACTTTATTTCTTTGGACTTCAAAATCACTACAGATGGTGACTGCAGCCATGAAATTAAAAGACGCTTACTCCTTGGAAGAAAAGTTATGACCAACCTAGATAGTATATTCAAAAGCAGAGACATTACTTTGCCGACTAAGGTCCGCTAGTCAAGGCTATGGTTTTTCCTGTGGTCATGTATGGATGTGAAAGTTGGACTGTAAAGAAAGCTGAGTGCCGAAGAATTGATGCTTTTGAACTGTGGTGTTGGAGAGGACTCTTGAGAGTCCCTTGGACTGCGAGGAGATCCAACCAGTCCATTCTGAAGGAGATCAGCCCTGGGATTTCTTTGGAAGGAATGATGCTAAAGCTGAAACTCCAATACTTTGGCCACCTCATGCGAAGAGTTGACTCATTGGAAAAGACTCTGATGCTGGGAGGGATTGGGGGCAGGAGGAGAAGGGGACGACAGAGGATAAGATGGCTGGATGGCATCACTGACTCAATGGATGTGAGTCTGAGTGAACTCCGGGAGTTGGTGATGGACAGGGAGGCCTGGCGTGCTGCGATTCATAGGGTAGCAAAGAGTTGGATACGACTGAGTGACTGAACTAAACTGAACTGAAAGGGGAGGCAGAAATATGGAGGTTTTTCACTATATGAGTGAAACTTCTTTAAATTAACAGAAATCATGAAGCACGCTCTAGGGTCTCAAAACCATGATTTTACCAGGGGTCTTAGAAAATAATATTTGTTTATCAGGAGCTTGAGAGGCTTTATTTCCTATCTGGGTTACATATGAAAATAAACAATAGGGCAGACTTCCCCAGTGGCCCAGTGGTAAAGAATCCACCTGCCAACGCAGGGGACATAGGTTCCATCCTTGGTCCAAGAAGATTCCACATGCTGCGGGGCAGCTAAACCCAAGGCCTGCAACTACTAAAGCTGGCAATCCTTGGAGCCCATGCACTGAAACGAGAGAAGCCACTGCAGTAAGAAACCTGCATACCACAATTAGAGAGTAGCCTCCACTTGCTGCAGCTAGAGAAAGTCCAGGTGTAGCAACAAAGTCCAGCACAGCCAAATTAAACAGTAAATTTTTTAAAAATTTAAAAATGATAAACCTGTACGCAAGACAGCAAAAGAGACACAGTTGTATAGAATGGCCTTTTGGACTCTGTGGGAGAGAACTCCATGGACTGTAGCCTACCAGGCTTCTCCATCCATGGGATTCTCCAGGCAAGAATACTGGAGTGGGTTACCATTTCATTTAGTCCTAGCCCATTTATCTGATTGCAGCCTGGGCACATTCAAACCATCACAAACAAACAGCATTCATCATATCCTTCCTTCTGTAAGAGTCCACCCTTCTTTCTGCCTACCCTGGGGACATCTCCCAGTTTTCACAGTTCAGGGCAGTATTTACAGAAGATTTGCATAACTAGTTAACCCCCTAGTCCTTACAGATCTATCTACCATATAAAGCCAAGAGATCTTGTCAGATTTCATGAATTAATCCATTTCCTGAGAAATACTTTAATAATTCAGCAATAAGATTAATAATAGAGAATGTTGCTGAAACTACAGCCAATATGTCTCCCAAAAGGAATCAGCAATTGTATCAAGACTTTCAAATACCTTTTCTCTTTAGCTTAAATATTATTTCAAATTTAGTCAGGCTTCCTAGGTGGTTCAGTGGTAAAGAATCTAAAGAATCCGCCTGCCAATGCAGGAGACCCTGGAGACACAGGTTTAATCTCTGGGTTGGGAAGATCCCCTAGAATAGGAAATGGCAACCCACTCCAGTATTCTGCCTGGAAATCCCATGGATAGAGGACCCTGGTGGACTATAGTTCATGGGGTCACAAAGAGTCAGACATGACTGAGCGATAGCACAGCTCAGAGGGAAGAAATATTTTTTGAAAACATTCTGGCTGCAAAGTAACTTGTCAGAGTTGTTTACAATTAATTGGGATAGAACCACTGTCAATTAAAATGAATTTGCCACATCTTACTTGCCCAAAACAGCTGAGAGGCTAAAGGAGAAATTGAGCATGTCATTAAAATTTAGTGACAATCAGGGTTGAAAGTGGTCTTAACAAATGAGGAGACAAGGGCAGAATGGGTGACTAAAATGTATTTCAAGCAATATAATTTCATTTAGCCATCACTGTTAGTTCACTCTTTGTTCATCTTTAATTTATATTTTTCTGGCGGGGTGACTAAAATGAAGGCAAGTTTAAATAAAGAGAGGAAATAAAGGAACTAGATAATCCATGAATTTGATACCCATCTGTTGAAAAATGTAACATTTACCACAATAGAAATAGGCCACTTTTGGTTTTACCCCTAAGCCAAAAACTAAAACATATAACAGAAACAATGTTGTAACAAATTCACAAAAGACTTCAAAAATGGTCCATATCCAAAAAAAGAAGACTTTTTTAAAAAAATGATTTTTCTTTTTTCATTCAGAACCAGAGACACCAGTGCAACAGCCAAAACGGTGCCCTTTTATTAGCCCTTAAACTTCTCTCTTTCATTCACCAAAAGATACTATAAACTTTGCTTGGGTGTAAAAATAGTATTTAAGTATACATTATAATACAAATTATGGTCTACTTTCAAAGACTTAAAACACTTTTATTTTTACATTTTCATTACACATTACTTCTAAGTGTCATATTCTGATTAAATGCCAATATATTTTTTATGTCAGTATTTTTCTTCTTGTGAATGTATGCAGGCCACGCACCATGGAATAAAGTTATTTCAGTTCAGTCCAGTTCAGTCCAGTCGCTCAAGACATGTCCCACTCTTTGCAACCCCATGAATCACAACACGCCAGGCCTCCCTGTCCATCACCAACTCCCGGAGTTCACTCAGACTCACGTCCATCAAGTCGGTGATGCCATCCAGCCATCTCATCCTCCGTCGTCCCCTTCTCCTCCTGCCCCCAATCCCTCCCAGCATCAGGGTCTTTTCCAATGAGTCAACTCTTCGCATGAGGTGGCCAGAGTACTGGAGTTTCAGCTTTAGCATCATTCCTTCCAAAGAAATCCCAGGCTGATCTCCTTAAAAATGGACTGGTTGGATCTCCTTGCAGTCCAAGGGACTCTCAAGAGTCTTCACCAACACCACAGTTCAAAAGCATCAATTCTTCGGCACTCAGCTTTCTTCACAGTCCAACTCTCACATCCATACATGACCACAGGAAAAACCATAGCCTTGACAGACGGACCTTAGTTGGCAAAGTAATGTCTCTGCTTTTCAATATGCTATCTAGGTTGGTCATAACTTTCCTTCCAATCAGTAAGCATCTTTTAATTTCATGGCTGCAGTCACCATCTGCAGTGATTTTGGAGCCCAAAAAAATAAAGTCTGACACTGTTTCCACTGTTTCCCCAGCTATTTCCCATGAAGTGATGGGACCAGATGCCATGATCTTCGTTTTCTGAATGTGGAGCTTTAAGCCAACTTTTTCACTCTCCACTTTCACTTTCATCAAGAGGCTTTTTAGTTCCTCTTCACTTTCTGCCATAAGAGTGGTGTCTTCTGCATATCTGAGGTTATTGATATTTCTCCCGGCAATCTTGATTCCAACTTGGGCTTCTTCCAGCCCGGTGTTTATCATGATGTACTCTGCATAGAAGTTAAATAAGCAGGTGACAATATACAGCCTTGACGTTCTCCTTTTCCTATTTGGAACCAGTCTGTTGTTCCATGTCCAGTTCTAACAGTTGCTTTCTGACCTGCATATAGGTTTCTCAAGAGGCAGGTCAGGTGGTCTTGTATTTCCATCTCTTTCAGAATTTTCGACAGTTTCTTGTGATCCACACAGTCAAAGGCTTTAGCACAGTCAAAAAAGCAGCAATAGATGTTTTCCTGGAAATCTTGCTTTTTTGATGATCCAGCAGATGTTGGCAGTTTTATCTCTGGTTCCTCTGCCTTTTCTAAAACCAGCTTGAACATCAGGAAGTTCACGGTTCACATATTGCTGAAGCCTGGCTTGGAGAATTTTGAGCATTACTTTACCAGCGTGTGAGATGAGTGCAATTGTGCAGTAGTTTTAGCATTCTTTGGCATTGTCTTTGAGATTGGAATGAAAACTGCCCTTTTCCAGTCCTGTGGCCACTGCTGAGTTTTCCAAATTTGCTGGCATATTGAGTGTAGCACTTTCACAGCATCATCTTTCAGGATTTGAAACAGCTCAACTGGAATTCCATCACCTCCACTAGTTTTGTTCATAGTGATGTTTCTAAGGCCCACTTCACTTCCAAGGTGTCTGGCTCTGGGTGAGTGATCACACCTTCATGATTATCTTGGTCATGAAGATCTTTTTTGTACAGTTCTTCTTTGTATTCTTGCCACCTCTTCTTAATATCTTCTGCTTCTGTTAGGTCCATATCATTTCTTTCCTTTATCAAGCCCATCTTTGCATGAAATGTTCCCTTGGTATCTCTAATTTTCTTGAAGAGATCTCTAGTCTTTCCCATTCTGTTCTTTTGCTCTATTTCTTTGCAATGATCACTGAGGAAGGCTTTCTTACCTCTTCTTGCTATCCTTTGGAACTCTGCATTCAGATGCTTATATCTTTCCTTTTCCCTTTGCTTTTTGCTATTTATTACCTATAAAAACTTTTGCAGCAATTGTCCATGTAGATGACCTTGTTGACTTTGGTTATAATTCAGTGCATTGATAAAATCAAAACAATTTGAGAATGAGTTCAAGATGAAAATAGAAAGAAAAAAATAACAAATAGCATATTTTTCAAATGACCCTAAACAGGTAGATCTGATCCAATGTCACTTCTTTATCCATCTGGGTTTAGGTTGTAGTCTTTGGGCCTTGGGCTTTTTATTGATGAATACTGTACAATATAATTCATTTAGAAAATTATCCTTAGATTAAAATAACATGAGTTAATGAAAGTAAATTCATTTATGATCAAAAGTGTTTGGTCTCAGATGTCTTAAACTACTCAATTAGATTTAGTTGATGCCATTGCTATTATCTTATTCTGAACTATACTAGATTAGGCAATTAATCTATTTCCAATTGATTGTGCTCATCTCTCCTGGCAAAGCCAGACTTGGAAGCTGGTAATTCCATTTGCTTCTGCTAAACTGGTTTGCTTTTCTTTTTAGCTTCTTTTGGCCAGATTGGATTTTGGCTTTGTTTAATTCTGTACTTGGCTTACGTTATGATCTTTAGGTTTTCAGATGTGTCAGTGACTTCATGTCTTAAAAATACAGTCCAATTTGTGAGACATACTATGAGGATCACAAAAAAGTCAAGAAGAGGATGTTAAGTACCAAACTGCCTTTTCTGTTTTATAGGAAAATGGGTTTACTTGGATGTAGATAAATGCCCTTGAAGACTGACCCACACAAAGATTAATTGCTTTGTCCAGAGGTATATTGCTGTCAAGGAAAGACTCAGACTCAAGATTTTTAATCTTCCTATGTTTCAGTAGAATATTTATAATCACTAAACATTTTCTGAACCCTAAAATATTAGAAATTAGAATACATAGAGGATATATCTGTCTACAAAAAATTAATAGTCAAAGAAAGAGATAGAGAATTTTATTTGAGCTCACCTGAGGATTATAATCTGAAAGTTAGTCTCTCAGAAAGCTCTGAGGACTGTTGCAAAGAGCTAAGAGGAGAGTCCAGCATCTACGTTCTGGCAAAGCAGGTACATGCAGTCAAGCAACAGCCTGGCAGAAGTTTACTGCTAGTCACAAGTAGCAGATATCTTAGTTTATGATTTTAGTGCTTTTCTAAGTATGGGAAGATGTCAGAATCCAGGTTCATAAAGATTTTCCTCCTGAAAATTTCTAACTCTCTGAGGGCAAGTTCTGCCAGTTTTCTCAGAGCACAAAGTACCTCATCCAGATCTTTGTCCTGAATTCCTTTCAGGGTGTATTGGAGGTCAGGGACAGCAGTGGCTGAAGACTTGATTCTTAGAGAACTGAGTGATAGGCAGCATTCTTTATTTTACAATCCCCACCCTTTCATTATTAATTTCAAAGAAGGCTTGAGGGGGTATCTCATGATCAATTTGTCCCAAGGTGCTAGGAATGCACATCCCCAGATTAGACAAAGGTTTTGCTGGTGGGCCACTCAATGTGCTCTTCCTGTTAACAGTAACCAAAACTCTCTGGACTGCTTGTCTTACTTGCCTGCCATGGTCCAAGAAATGGTTCTCTCTTGCTGCTTTTCCCCATATCTAGAATTATTGATCTATCACACACTATCACAATCATTGATCTTACAGAATTGAATATTTGGTCACATTTCAAATCACCTAATTATCATTCTTTTTAATCAGAGGTTCAGTCACAAATTTGGTAATGCAAGAAACAATAGTCTTGTAAAATAGGCAGAATACAAGTAATCAAGCTAGTAACATTAATGGGGTCAGAAGAGGAGACACAGATGTAGAGGACAGACTTGTAGACACAGCAGGGGAAGGAGAGGGTGAGGATAAACTGAGAAAGTAGCCTTGATATATATACACTACCATGTGTAAAATATATAGCTAGAGGGAAGCTGCTGAATAACACAGGGAGCCCAGCCTGGCACTCTGTGATGACTCTGAAGGACAGGATGGGGTAAATGACACACATATATGACTGATTCACAATGTTGTATGGCAATCGACACAACATTGTAAAGCAATTATCTTCCAAATTAAAAAAAAAGTTAAATGTGAAAACTGAGAAAAAAAAACAGAGTCAAAAGTAAATATTTAAGCTAAGGCAATTACTTAGGTAAATTACTTAAGGGAAATTATTGGCTTTGTATATAAAGCTCACCAAAGATATGTGCATGTACATGTGTGATGGGTCATCATAACCCCTTGGAGGACTGAGAATGAATGATAGCTCCTAAAATCTAGCATCTTCTAGATGCCAGGAGAAGAAAAATGACCTTGACAGCTAAGCAGGTATTTCTGCCACGGGGCGGGCTGGCTAACACACAAGGCAGCCGCACAGTGCACACTAGCGGGGAGGGAGGAGGCCCAAACGGGCAGAAAAAATGTCTATGTTTAAATTTTTTCTTGTCTTGCCTTAAAATATGAATTTTATTTCACTATGTCTCTTACCTTAAAAAGTATATCCTCAAGTTAAAGACATAGGAAAATAGGAGACACATAGCACATGATATAATGAAAAGCCTAGTGTCTGTATCAGGAGGATGTTAGTACTGTCCTTTACCTCTCTACCTCTGGCTACATCTGTGAAATAAAGACATTTATATCAGCTCCACATTATGACATGAGCACAGTAAGGATCAGATCAAAAGAATGTGGATGTTCAGACAAATCATATTGGAATTATACAATTGAAAAATTGATAATGAAGAAACATTTTAATAATTATCCTATTTTAAATATGACAAATGTCAAAATCCCATATTGAACTTCTTGAGTCTACAAAAATGGGGATTTAGGAGATCATCCTAAGGATTAGTGAAGAAGACCTAATTCTTGCTGCTTTTCCCTTTGTGATGTCAATATGTCACATTTCCCAAGAAGACAGAATACTCCTTAATATTTTTAACACCAATCTCTGAAGAAGTGCTTATGTTACTGAGGTTGTTCACACAATCTTGAAAAAGGCATCTCTTCCTCAAAAGAAAACTGATCCCATCTTTAGATCCAGAAGTGAAGTCGCTCAGTCATGTCCGACTCTTTGCGACCCATGGAATGTAGCCCACCAGGCTCCTCCGTCCATAGGATTCTCCAGGCAAGAATACTGAAGTGGGTTGCCATTTCCTTATCCAGGGGATCTTCCCAACCCAGGGATCGAACCCAGGTCTCCCACATTGCAGGCAGCGCTTTAGATCCAGAAGTTGTACTTAATTTGTCTAAGGGAACTCTCATTTCCTTTGTTAGTAACTGGTTCGGTAAGAGGCTTATGACTCAACTTAGAACAAAGAAAAGTCCCCTTGCTTAAAGAGAGCTGCTAGATGGAATAGCTTCCCTTGTTCTGCTGGATTTTTGTTTTTTTTAAGGAAACTACTAAGACCACGCTACTGTCTGTGCCTGAATTTTAGATCACAGGTGGAAAGAATATGAATCACTATAGCATCACAGTGCTATGGACTCAGCCACCCCTTAAGAGCAGTAATCAGTGTCCTACCAGTGATCTTCCTGTTACATGAAAAAGTAAATTTCCTTAATATTTAAGCTAATTTGAGTTAAATCTCTGTTACTTTTAGGTGAAAGGAGTCTGATCTAGCATATATATCATAATAACATTTATGTAGTTCTTATAATGAACAAGACCCATGATAAATACTCCAAACATTATCTCGCTTTATCACATCATCCCCAGACCTTCTAAATGTTGTCAACTGCAGATGAGGAAACCAAGGACAAATTAAGTGACTTGTCCAAGATCCCATGGGCCAGGTTTAAAGCTCAGGCAGTCTGCTTCTAAGCCGTTCCTTTTTTAACAAAGTGTTCTTCTAGAGTGTTTAATAATACCTGATTAAAACTATGGAAAAAGCCATTTTTCTTTTAAAATGCATTTGATAAACTAAACACACAATAGGTAGAATTATTACACTGTTTCCAATTTTCTATCCATTTCACAAGTATAAGGAGCCAAAAGTTTGCTTAGTGACCCTATTTCTCTTAGACTCTCATGGGGATTTCCCCTAGAGATGAAGAAATAATAGAATTAATTTTGTAGAGAAGCCAGTGGAATGTGTAATTTTTAATGAATACGCTGTGCACACATGTGTGTAAGTCTCTTCAGTTGTGTCTGACTCTTTGTGGTCCCATGAACCACAGCCCACCAGGCTCCTCTGTCTGTGGGATTTTCCAGACAAGAATACTGGAGTGGGCTGCCATGCCCTCCTCCAGGGGATCTTCCTGACCCAGGGATTGAACCCATGTCTCTTATGTTTCCTGCAATGGCAGGCGAGTTTTTTACCACTAGCACCACCTGGGAAGCCTGATAAGCTGTAGTTAATATCAATTCACAATTTTAAAATGGAAGTATAAACACCATTATAATAGCACAGAACATCTGGACCCCCTAACCAGAAAGCAGGGGTCTTATACCTGTTTTGTTGTAAAAAACATAGAGACAGTCAAACAGTGTATGATTTTTTCCCTCTTAAACAGACTGCTGATCCGACTCAACCAGGTTTATGATTAAACCTGGTTTGATGATTTGGCTTTGCTCAGGATCAGATTCCCTAGGTTGGAATGGGAACTGTAGAGTTGTGAATACTCAGAGGCAAGTGGATACCTGATGATGAACCACTGGGAAAAAATGAGCCTCAAAAGTCCAAGAGACAGAAGGCTAGTGCCAAAGCCAAGAGTAAAAGACAGCAATTGGCACAGGGTCAAAAAGCCCTTGGTCTTTAAGTCAGAATTCTAGCAGACCAGAACCAGTCCAACAGGACATGAGTTTTCAGAAGAACCGTCTTCACTACTTCTAGGTATTCATGCTCCCTTGAAGAACTAAAGAACCTCTTGATGAAAGTGAAAGAGGAGAGTGAAAAAGTTGACTTAAAGCTCAACATTCAGAAAAGTAAGATCATGGCATCCAGTCCCATCACTTCATGACAAATAGATGGGGAAACAGTGGAAAAAGTGACAGACTTTATTTTGGGGGGCTCCAAAATCACTGAAGAAGGTGACTGAAGTCATGAAATTAAAAGACAGTTGCTCCTTGGAAGAAAAGTTATGACCAACCTAGACAGCATATTAAAAAGCAGAGACATTACTTTGCCAACAAAGGTCCATCTAGTCAAAGCTATGGCTTTTCCAGTAGTCATGTATGGATGTGAGAGTTGGACTATAAAGAAAGCTGAGCGCTCAAGAATTGATGCTTTTGAACTGTGATGTTGGAGAAGACTCTTGAGAGTCCCTTGGACTGCAAGGAGATCCAACGAATCAGTCTTGAATGACCATTAGAAGGACTGATGCTGAAGCTGAAACTCCAATACTTTGGCCACTTAATGTGAAGAAACTGACTCACTGGAAAAGACTCTGATGCTGAGAAAAATTGAAGGCAGGAGGAGAAGGGGATGACAGAGGAAGAGATGGTTGTAAGGCATCACCGACTCAATGGACATAAGTTTGAGTAAACTCCGGGAGATGGTGATAGACAGGGAGGCCTGGCATGCTGCAGTCCATGGGGTCGCAAGGAATCAGACATGACTGATTGACTATACTGAACTGAACTGAAGGAGTCAGAAGGTATATGGTGACTGAAAAGATAACTATGGCTTCAAAGACTGAGTCTGGGCAGACCTCCAAGGATCTCAAAATAAAAGCTAAGATTTAAAAACTTAAATGTGAATGACCTTAGTGGCTCATAGCAAAACGTTTCTTGCCATGGTGAAAATCTGAAGGCAGATCTTCCTCTTGGTGCAGAAAATTATCTCGAGTAAGACACAGCACGAGAAGGCATAGTTGTTATGACAATTATAAAGGTCAATAATTCTCAAGTACACTTAAGGATGTTAAAGTTTTAATAATATTCAGATAGTGCAAAAGTATAAAGACCAAGTGTCCTTTACATAATCCTTCCATCAAAAGGCATCAAGATTAACTGAAATTCAAATCTGGACTATAGGACAGCTATCTGGAAAATTATGTTGCAAAACTACAACATAGCAAAGAAGTCAATCTACAAAGATGAAATGAACTGTAGCCCACTGGACACGTGTTATGTATCACAGGCCATACCAGACCATGCATGCCAGTGACTGTCAATATTCAAACCAGACATAATTTCAGTGATAAATATTAAATATTTACCAGCTGGTGCACCACTGGATCAGTGGGCTCATCCACCTCTCTGGAGTACACACAAAAATAAATGAATAGATTTGGGCTTCCACCACCAGCAGGAATGGCTTTCCTGAAAACTAGAAATCAATAATACAACTATGGTTACATCAATAGGTTAAGCGATTAATGGAGGCTGCCCTCATTTTTTTTAACTACTATAATAACAAGAAAGACAAGGTAAAGAAAAAATAAGATTTTTTTTATGTTTGCTTTATATACTTTGAATTTATAAAATGAATTCTTACAGAAGTCTGAGGCTACATGGACTTTTTCAAGGAACATATTATCCCAAACTAATGATGTCTCCTAATACTAAATCCAGTTCCTGTCAATCTGTCCTTAAAAATATTTTAGGTTCAGCACAACAAAGGAAACTATAAGCAAGGTGAAAAGACAGCCTTCAGAATGGGAGAAAATAATAGCAGATTATAGCAGATGAAGCAACTGACAAACAATTAATCTCAAAAATATACAAATAACTCCTATAGCTCAATTCCAGAAAAATAAACGACCCAATCAAAAAATGGGCCAAAGAACTAAATAGACATTTCTCCAAAGAAGACATACAGATGGCTAACAAACACAGAAAAGATGCTCAACATCACTCATTATCAGAGAAATGCAAATCAAAACCACAATGAGGTACCATTTCACGCCAGTCAGAATGGCTGCGATCCAAAAGTCAACAAGCAATAAATGCTGGAGAGGGTGTGGAGAAAAGGGAATCCTCTTACACTGTTGGTGGGAATGCAAACTAACAGCCGCTATAGAGAACAGTGTGGAGATTCCTTAAAAAACTGGAACTAGAACTGCCTTACGACTCAGCAATCCCACTGCTGGGCATACACATCAAGGAAACCAGAATTAAAAGAGACACATGTACACCAATGTTCATCGCAGCACTGTTTATAATAGCCAGGACATGGAAGCAATGTAGATGTCCATCAGCAGATGAATAGATAAGAAAGCTGTGGTACATATACACAATGGAGTATTACTCAGCTATTAAAAAGAATACATTTGAATCAGTTCTGATGAGGTGGATGAAACTGGAGCCTATTATACAGAGTGGGGTAAGCCAGAAAGAAAAACACCAAAATAGTATACTAAAGCATATATATGGAATCTAGAAAGATGGTAATGATAACCCTGTATGTGAGACAGCAAAAGAGACACAGATGTATAGAACAGGCTTTTGAACTCTGTGGGAGAGGGAGAGGGTGGGATGATTTGGGAGAATAGCATTGAAATATGTATAATATCATATATGAAACGAGTTGCCAGTCTAGGTTCGATGCAGGATACTGGATGCTTGGGGCTGGTGCACTGGGATGACCCAGAGGGATGGTACAGGGAGGGAGGAGGGAGGGGGGTTCCGGATGGGGATCACGTATATACCCGTGGCAGATTCATGTTGATGTATGGCAAAACCAATACAATAAAGTAATTAACCTCCAATTAAAATAAATAAATTATATTTTAAAATATTTTAGGTTCATATTTTCGGTTCCTGTCTGTGCTAACAAAAAGCACGATGACTAAACTTCTTATGGAGGAATGGGAGATGGAGCTGCAATAAACAGTGTCATAGAAACATGTTAAAGAAAAAAAATATATATGTTTTTCTTTTAATCTATATTGTATTCTATTAACTCTCTTGCCATATGACATCTGCTGAGACAAAAAAACTCCCAAGTTATGGAAAATTCTGGTGTTAAAATTGTCTCTCTGAAATGATGAAATTGGGCTCTGAAGTATGAAAATGAAAGTGTTAGTCACTCAGTCATGTCCAACTCTTTGCGACCCCATAGACTGTAGCCTGACAGGTTCCTCTGTCCATGGGATTTTCCAGGCAAGAGTACTGGAGCGGGTTGGCATTCCCTTCTCCAGGGGATCTTCCAGACCAAGAGATTGAACCCAGGTCTAGTGAATTGCAGGCAGATTCTTTACCGTCTGAGCTACCAGAGCTACTGATATTTGGCTCAAAGAGTAGATAACTAGTCTTAGAAATTTATTTAAGGAAATGGTTTATACTAAGATTGTGACTAAAATACTAAATTGGTACCTTTATCCATCTCTTCAATAGCCTAAATGAGGTCTTTCGGTAGTGTGACAGTAACACCTTTGTGAAGTGGCTATGACAAAACCCAATCTAAGACATGACATAGAAGTTTCAGACACACCAGTCAGAGGATTCATCCCTGAATAGCTTATTCCTATTAACCTGAATCAAAGAGTTTGGCTCCAGTTAATTCGAAGGAAGTCTAGAAAAGCACCTACTTCTGCTTCATTGACTACACTACAGCGTTTGACTGGGTAGATCACAACAAACTGTGGTAAATTCATAAAGAGATGGGAATACCAGACTACCTTACCTGCCTCCTGAGAAATATGCGTGCAGGACAAGAAACAACAGAACTGGACATGGAACAACAGACTGGTTCTAAATAGGGAAAAGAGTACGTCAAGGCTGTATACTGTCATTCTGCTTATTTAACTTCTATGCGGAGTACATCATGTGAAATGCTGGGCTAGATCACAAGCTGGAATCAAGATTTCTGGGAGAAATAGCAACAACCTGAAATACGCAGATGATATCACTCCAATGGCAGAAAGTGACGAGGAACTAAAGGCCTTTTGATAAGGCTAAAAGAAGAAAGTGAAAAAGCTGGCTTAAAACTCAGCATTCAAAAAACTAAGATCATGGCATCTGGTCCCATCACTTCATAGCAAATAGATGGGGACAAAGTGGAAAAAGTGGCAGAATTCATTTTCTTAGATTCCAAAGTCACTGGGGACAGTGACTGTGGCTACAAGATTAAAAGACACTTGCTCCTTGAAAGAGAAGCTATGACAAACCTAGACAGCATATTAAAAAGTAGAGACATCACTCTGTCAACAAAGATCTGTCTAGTCAAAGCTGTGGTTTTTCTAGTATCATGTGTGGATGTGAGAGTTGGACCATAAAGAAGGCTGAGCACTGGAAGAATTGATGCTTTCAAATTCTGGTGTTGGAGAAGACTCTTAAGAGTTCCTTGGACAGCAAGGAGATCAAACCAGTCAACCCTAAAGGAAATCAACCCTGAATATCTGGAAGGACTAATACTGAGGCTGAAGCTCCAATACTTTGGCCACCTGATGCAAAAAGCTGACTCATTTGAAAAAACCCTGATGCTGGGAAAGACTAGGGGCAGTAGAAGAGAGTGATGGAGGATGAAATGGTTGGATGGCATCACCAACTCAATGGACATGAGTCTGAGAAAACTCCAGGAGACAGTGAAGGACAGAGAAGCCTGGAGTGCTGCAGTTCATGGGATCACAAACAGTCAGACACAACTAAGTGAATGAAGAGCAACAACAACGACTCAAAGGATGAGAGGACAATGATAAAGGATATTAATGGGGCACATTGATGGAACCAGAAAATATGTCTCTTCTTTGAGAACTGGCACTAATTAAAAGGAAAATATAAGTTACTATTTATTTCTAGCCAGAAGTGCTACAACATAGAAAACCATTTCAGGAACCTAAAAATACATTGTTTCTTCCATTGCTATTTTGAAAAATTGTCTTTCCTTGTATGATAATATTCAGTAAGATTCAGAATATTTGAAATGAACAGAGACTTGTTAGCTTTTGTCTGTGCCATAATCTGTTCTTTATTATTTTACATATTCTTTCTCTGTATTTCCTCATGTGCAATATAAAAAAAGATTCTGAAAAGTTAGATTATTTTTCTACAGAATCTATGTTTTTATGAAAATTCCAAAGCTAGAAAACATTGCTTACAAAATAATATGCACGCAGACATATCAATAGTAAGAGCTAGCTCAAAATGCCCCTGTCAGTAATCACTTAAGTTATAAATAGATTAATCTGGCTAGGTTTTCTTTTCATTTCTTTGTTCTTCTAATCTATACAGATTCCGGAAACTCCCTGGAGGAAACGGCCCAGTCAGTTTGTATTTCCTGCAGCTTCTGTATCAAGCCATACTAAAAAGGCAGATGCCAATAATGTTACCTCTTATTAAAGTGATAATCTCATTCAATAAGCATTCAGCATTTATTTACTGAGCTTCTACTATGAGCTACTACTGCTAAGTCAGATGATGAACAGAGAAGACAGTAATCTGGCAGCAAACCATCCAATGCCAAGTGTGTTGTTTTTTTTTTTTTTTTCCAATTAAATATGGTTCAAATGTGAAAAGAAAGTGAAAGTGTTAGTTGTTCAGTCATGTTGACTTTTTGCAACTTCATAGACTGTAGCCCGCCAGGCTCCTATGTCCTTGGAATTCTCCAGGAAAGAATAATGGAATGGGTTGCCATTCCCTTCTCCAGGGGATCTCCCTAACCCAGAGATCGAACCCAGGTCTCCACCATTGCAGGCAGATCTATTTTTTATCTGAGCCATCAGGGAAGCCCCTTCAAATGTGGAAACATGCATGTAAAATTTGGAGGTAAAGAATATTTCAGCTCTCAAAACTCCTCTTGGAGCAAGCATTGTACATTTTAGTGAGATTTGAGACACCAGAGGACACATTCAAGTAAAAGATTTTCATTCAAGCGTTTTCTAAGATTAAGAAACCTGTTAAATGTGGCCTCATGTTCTAGGTCCTGTGATGAGTGAGCAACAAGCCAGGGGTAGGAGTAGTGAAAAAGTGGGTCATTCTGCAAAGAGGGCAAAGGAGTTTGAAGACCTCTGGGGAAATTTAAAAGAAGGAAGAGGACACAGAGAAGCAGAGGCAAGAGCGAAGAAATAGCAGCAGACTCTTAGTAGGGGCGAAGCCAAGAAAGAAGTCAAGTTAATGTAAGTTATCTAGTACGATTTTTTTTTCACCCTAGTCATTAAGTTTCTTGGTGTGTTTGATAATCTTGATACAACTTCCTGGTCAACTCATAAACTTCGATCTTGATTATTTTCTGATTGAATTGACTAATTATTCAGTGTCATGCTGCTATGTTCTCATGCTATTTCAGCTATCAGTTCAGTTCAGTCGCTGAGTTGTGTCCGACTCTTTGCAATCCCATGGACTGCAGCACGCCAGGCTTCCCTGTCCATCACCAACTCCTGGAGTTGCTCAAATGCATGTCCATCGAATCAGTGATGCCATAATTTAGTGCATAGTATGATTAAGTTAAAATTGGGGCTATGAATATGATGACATATCATGCTTGTGATTATTGTCTTACAAGGCAAAAGAGACTTTGCAGGTATAGTCAATTAAGGCTGTTAGTTCTTGGTAAGGTGCTTATTTCCATGCATATATTAGAATGATATTGAACTGTTTCTAGTAGGCAACTGTGTGAACCATTTTTAAACAAATAGATAACTGTATAGAATCTGATTCCTTTTTCTTTCTTTCTTTCTTTCTTTCTTTCTTTCTTTCTTTCTTTCTTTCTTTCTTTTCTAATGGCAAAGCAAAAGACTTTATTGAGAAAGGGTGCCTGGGCAGAGAGCAGTAGGGTAAGGCAGCCCAGGAGAAGCACATGGCTTGCAGTCTCAGGTTTTATGGTAGCAGAGTTAGTTTCTGGGTTGTCCCTGGCCATTCGTCTTGATTGACCCATACTGAGTCTGACTCAGGGTCCTTCCTAGCGGTGCATACATCTCTCAGCCAAGACAGATTCCAGCATGCTGGGTCCATTTTTGATGTTTGATAGAACCATCTCTCAAGTTCTACCATGCTCTATGTTACATATAAGGTTTATATGTTACTCAATCGTGTCTGACTCTTCTCCACCCCCATGGATTGTAGCCTGCGAGGCTCCTCTGTCCATGGGATTCTTCAGACAAGAATACTGGAGTGGGTTGCCATTTCCTCCTCCAGGGAATCTTTCCAACCCAGGATGGAGCCCGGATCTCCTGCATTGCAGGCATATTCTTTATTGTCAAAGCCAGCAGGGGTCTCTATGTTACATAATACAGGACACCTATTCCTCCTCAATCCTCCCACCATGTTCCTCCACTCCATATCTTCAGTAAACATTATCCAAAAAAAATACACTAACAAAAATTCTTGATGTTTATTGGATTTCTTAACAAAACCATTGACGGTACAGTGATCCAAATCTGGGTTGATGCAGCCTGAGACAGAATCAGGGCATGGT
The DNA here is from genome assembly GCA_006408695.1 of Aepyceros melampus. Taxonomy (NCBI): domain Eukaryota; kingdom Metazoa; phylum Chordata; class Mammalia; order Artiodactyla; family Bovidae; genus Aepyceros; species Aepyceros melampus. The sequence goes on along the minus strand of SJXQ01008239.1, from coordinate 317,665 downwards.
TGAGGGGGTGGCTAATACTGGGTTGGTTAGATACATAAAATCTAAAAGCAGGGTAGATCCTGGGTTTCTGGGGCCTAAAGTGATAAAAATTGGAGGAATTATCTTTTAAGGAAAACAATTCTACAAAAATACAAAGTTGAAAACAGAGGCTAGAAAGGAGCCCAGATAAGTGAAGGGTACTGAAACTAAAGTTTCATTTGCTTCAAAGCAAATCCACCTCTGCCTATAAATCAGGGAAATCATGGGGGCTTCTAAAAGAAATATAATTATTTTGCAAGACTATTCTTTACATAAGACAAGAACCTCAGAACTCTGGATAGAATGGAGAAAAGATGGGGAATGGTATAAAAATAAATTTGTTTGTAATGTCAATGTTTATCATTTATCATCTAAATCATTTCCTATGTCCCTATCATTGACACATTCTCTTAATTAAATGCATGTCAGATATAGAAGCCATCTCATTATGCTGCTATAATCAGACAGGAGCAGTTTATGTCATTACACTTAAATGCATGGTAATTCCCAGTGTCAAGGTAAGTATATATAGAATGTTGATTGCACTGCTTTCCAGTTCCTCTTATTAAGATTTGCAGATAATCTGCATGAATTAAGAGTGCATTATTATTATAATTATGGTGTAAAATAAATAGAAAGCAGATTGGACTCGTTTCTTTTTAAATTCTTCTAACAATGAAGGATGTCCGTCTAAGAAAGAAGAAAGAGACATCACAGCAGTCTTTGACCACCCAGCTTTCCTAATCTGTGCCTTTCCTTCAGCTCAGCGTCTTTTCTTTCAGAATGTTCAACTGAGAATCTACACAAAAACATCAGAAGAACATAAAAAGCATGGCAAAGAATCAGATTTTTAATCTGAACATTGTCTTTGTACCTGCAATCGTGTTGACATCGTGTTAGGTGATATGGCTTCAGGGTGCGTGCTTAGTTGCTTCAGTCATGTCTGACTCTTTGCAACCCTATGGACTGTAGCCCACCAGGCTCCTCTGTCCATGGGATTTGTTTTTTAATTAATTTTTATTTTTTTAGTTTGTTTTGCTTTACAATACTGTATTCGTTTTGCTACACATCGACATGGATCAGCCACGAGTGTACATGGGATTCTTCAGGCAAGAATACTGGAGTAGGTTGCCATGCCCTCCTCTAGGGGATCTTTTTGACCTAGGAATTGAACCCATATCTCCTGTGAGTTCTGCATTGCAGGTGGATTCCTTACCTCTGAGCCACTGGGGAAGCCCAGCTTTTGGGACAGCAGGACGTAAAACTCCATCCCATGGTCTGCTTTGCCGCAGCACTGAGCATGCTGGCAGCCTCCCTTCCCTCATGTCCTGTCAACAACCTCTGCTTTCCATTTGAAAAACCAAACCCCTGCTCATTCTTTGGTCCCATGGACACTGGAAACAGGGCATGTGATCCAGGCCAGATTAATTGGATTGTCTTTCCTGGGAGGTTCCATCTATCTACAACAGCAGGAAAAACAGATGGAAGTCATTAGGGCTGGGTTTTTCCAAGGGCACTGTGAGATGGTCAGTGGATTCCTGACAAACCCCCTGGACTTGTTCCAGCTCCTGTCCTTCCAGAAGCGTAGGGATTCAACAGTTCCCTTGGAATGTGTAAAGCTCCAGAATCCTTCCTACAAAGTCCTTATATGCTTAAGTGAGAAAGAATCAGTATCTATTGCTTGCAATCAATGTGCCCTAATGCGGAAAGTGTTAGTCACTCAACTGGGTCTGACTCTTAGCAACCTCACAGACTATAGACCACCAGGCTCCTCTGTCCATGGAATTCTCCAGGCGAGAATACTGGAGTGGGTTGCCGTTCCCTTCTCCAGGGCATCTTCTGAACCCAGGGATCAAACCTGGGTCTCTGGCGTCTGATCCACCAGAGTACATGGGAAGACAGGTCTTGACACCGCTGTGGAAGGTAAGTTAGCATTAAATTAACAGGGCCTCACTATCTGAGTTCCCAGTTATGCTCAATTCTCCCTTTTATCTTGGATCTACTTTTGAGAGAAATCTAAAAGTAGACTTAAAGATTCCCTTCCTTTCCCCTCTCAAAAAATTTTTCATGAAAAGTTTAAAAATATTTAGTTCCTTTCATACTTCACCAAAGCTGCCATACTGTGTCTAAAAATATATGCAAAATGCAATATGAGAATATAGTGTCTTATATGGAAATCCCCAAAAGAAAAAAATTTTTTTCAAATGCTTATAAAAGCCAGATGAATTTTGGAGTTTAAAAAAATTGTCTCTTGTGGTTTGAGACCTGACTGAGATTTTTTTTAAAACCCTCTTTAAGATCTAATTTGCAAGTTTGTAGTCACTCCTGGGGGACTTTTAGTTTTAAAATAATTTCAAAAATGATTAGCTAATTTTTAAATTATTTAAAATACTTTTGGCAGGTTTATACTTGTATGTATGTTTGTATAACATGAAAGAGATTACTTTTGACATTGAAATTAGAAAGCCAGTTACCTCTAATAGCAGCTTAATTGCTTTATCTATTTGAACAACAAAAATAAGTTGATATAGAGAATTTTTCAAGCACAGCATTTTCCTAATGATTTCACTACCAGCCTAGTGAATCATATGACTCACAAATATAGACAAAGAGAGGGAGCCCTCAGTGGAATTACTCAGAGAGATCCCCTTTTACCTCTTTTTCTGTATCAGACAGGCTTTTCCTCTCCCCAGATTAAGACAGGACTTAAATTCAACAACTGCCTAGCTATCTGCTCTAAATTCTTCAGTGTCTATTTTTCAGAGTTGAGCCAAATGCATTTCTAGACTTGTGCATGAAAAATTTTTTTAAACAGCAAAGGAAATCTATGTCCAATGTAGTATTAAATATTCATAAATTGCTATTAATTACAAAATAACCTTTGACTTTTTCTGCCTGTGCTTCTGAATCACTCAAATTAGGACACACTTTCTCTAGAAGCAATGCATCTGATCTTTCAGAGACTAATTACTAACCATAGTTTAAGTCAGGGCAAGAGAATGGAAAGCTATGGTACCAGCACCACCTATAAACATCTAGATAACATTTGCTGATACTCAGATTATGGAGATAGTGTGTGCTATAATGTGAAAGAGCAATGAAACTGATAAAAGTCTTGGTAACACCCATATTTTGGGTCTTCTTTAGAAATCAAAATTGAAGTAGAATATTACTTGTGGGTTTTTTTTTTTTTTTAATAGCAATGTGAGTTACAGGGTAGGGAGTTGTTCAGTTACTAAGTTGTGTTCTACTCTTTGCGACCCCATGAACTGCAGCACACCAGGCTTCCCTGTCCCTCATCATCTCTTGGAGTTCACCCCAGTTCATTTCCATTGAATTGGTGATGCTATCCAACCATCTCATCCTCTGCCGCCCGCATCTCCCCCTGCCTTCAGTCTTTCCCAGCATCAGGGTCTTTTCCAATGAGTCGGCTCTTCACATCCGATGGCCAAAGCATTGAAGTTCCAGCTTTAGCATCAGTCCTTCTAATGAGTGTTCAGGGTTGATTTCCCTTAGGATTGACTGGTTTGATCTCCTTGCCATTCAAGGGACTTTCAAGAGTCTTCTCCAGCACCACAATTCAAGAGCATCAATTCTTCGGCATTCAGCCTTCTTTATGGTCCAACTCTCACATTCATACATGACTACTGAGAAAAACCATGATTTGACTATACAGACCTTTGTCAGCAGAGTGATGTCTTTGATTTTTAATACACTGTTTAAGTTTGCCAGTCTTCCTTTCAAGAAGGAAGTAGGAATAGGGAGATAGCTTTGGAAAACATGGTTTTTGTTGCTCACATAACAGAGACAGTACACGTGGCCATGTTTCCACATGTCCCAGCTCTGAGAAAGAATCTCGAGTTGCTTCTTTTTGGTCACACCAAGTAAAGGCAGGAGGGTTTTCCTGTCCCATGTTTCATATTCCCCTGCTTGTCAAGCACCTAAATTTCTGGTTTTGGATGTATTCTCTAGATGGGATGGGGAGCGACATTAGAACCACTAAGTGTTCTGAGTCACTACAAGGGGGAGATCCATACTGAGGGTTTCAGATGGAGCTGAACAGGTATCAGTTTTTCCCATCACATGAGCTCTCAGCAAATATCCACTAGACATACAGTTGCTGTAGCTCCTCTGCGTCGCGCAGGCCACATGGACGGGAATGCACGGGTGCTGATGCACTGCCATGCCCTCAATAGCGAGCATGTGGCAGGAGCTGGCAGAGTCTCGAAGCTCCTCTGCTCTTTGTTGTGGGGTCCTTCCAAATCTTTTCATCACATGGCTCATGCATGACATGTCACAGTCACGCATAATCCTTCTCACATGTCACAGTCCATGCATAATCCTCTTGCACCACCACCAACCACACTGCCCCCATCTTCTGAGGGCTCTGCACACATTTCCTTCCCTGGCAATTGTGTACATGTGTGTCATCTTGCTTCATTTCTCTCCTTGGCTAGCTTGACTAGCTTTGCATTCCTAGAAGTGACATTTGCTGGCATCTGAGTGTACTGCGCACAACCTGCCCTTCCCAGAAAGCGGGATAAAGTTAACAACTGGAATCCGTTTCTTCAGAGCAAGAGGCTACGCAACAGCATGTTGGCTGGATACAAATCTGTTGAAGTGCTCACATCTTTCTGCTAGAGAATCACCATTTGTTTCTCTAGACACTCTCCTTTCTTCCAGATCACTGACCACAGCCACCCCACCGCACCCAGATTGCCCAACCTCAGACACAGGCATGGCTTCCCTTAAGAGCAGACAGGTTCAGGTAGTGCTTGCTCAAGGAGAGTGAGCAGCTGCTCTTGTTTAACTGCAGAGAAAAGTATTGAGGTAAACACCAACACAGTCTCCTGCCATTCCTTTCTCCTCCCCAAAGTCACTGAGTCTCTGAGGTGTGGTCACCTACTCTGTGTAGATTTTATGTTCACTTTCTGATCCTTTCTCACGGCCCCTCCCACTCCCTCCCTCAGGTTTCCTGGGTCTGCTTTAGTATCCCAACTCCTAGCTTGAAAATTTCTTCCTTGCCTGATAATGGGGTAAGCTCTCTTCTTTCAAAGACCCTCCTAATATGTCTCAGGCCTCCATACTTTTCATCTAAGATTGGACAGGAAGAAGAGAAAATGACTCTTCAGTAGTTTCAGCTCCTGTATGTCTATAATTGGGGGTCTTTAAATGTCCATCCTTTGCTGTGATACACTTTCAGTCATGGGCTTATGAAAGTCTCTGTTCCAAAATCAGAAGGGACTTCAGAAAACATATTTCTTTTCTGCACAGCATTTTTCTCATTGGCTCGCAACTCTGATTTCAAGCTGACTTGTTCCAATGCTCATCTAAGATTATGTTATTAGTTTGTGGAGCAGAGGTGCCTTATACAAGAGTTCATCATTCCAGACAAGTGTTCATGTACAAGGGATATGAATTTCAACAATCACTGAAGGTGATTTGTATAGCGATAGAGTTTTCCTTATACCTTCATAACTAAACACATCCCATACACTCCTTTTTTTTTCCTGCTGAAACTAAAAACATAATTATTTCAAGTATGGATATAAAGAATGGTAAAAGAGTCAAGTAGGAGGGGACATGGGCAAACATTCCCATGACTGATTCATGTTGATGTTTGGTAGAAACCAATGGAATACTCGAAAGCAATTATCCTCCAATTAAAAATGAATAAATTTTAAAAAGAAAATGTTACAATCTAATTGTGGCTGAAGCTCCAAAATAATGGATGCCAGTCATTCCCACACTTGACTTCCTACAGTGGAGGTAGTTAAAACAAAAATAAAAACAAAAATGGTTACACAATCATTGGCCCCTAACCCACCAGTGAGTGTAAAGGGAGGAGTGTAGAATCTTTCTTGTGACCTCTAAGTGAGAAAAGATTCAAAGGGACCAGTTCACAAAGCTTCCCAGGCACAGATGGAATGAGAAAGGTTCAAATAAATTCTGTTCTTCTCTCGCAATTAGGGTAGGCCCCATAGGTTATCCAGGTGGTGCTAGTGGTAAAGAACCCACCTGCCAATGCAGGAGACATAAGAGATGTGGGTTCAATCCCTGGGTCAGGAAGATCCCCTAGAGGAGGGCATGGCCACCCACTTCACTATTCTTGCCTGGAGAATCCCCGTGGACAGAGGAGCCTGGCAGACCACAGTCCATAGGGTCACACAGAGTTGGACACGACTGAAGCGACTTAGCACTCATACACCATAGGTTATCTAGCTTTCCTCAAATAACATCCTCCAGTTCTCTGGTGGCTCAGAGGTTAAAACGTCTGCCTCCAATGCAGGAGACCCGGGTTCGATCCCTGGGTTGGGAAGATCCCCTGGAGAAGGAAATGGCAATCCACTCCAGTATTCTTGCCTGGAGAATCCCATGGACGGAGAAGCCTAGTAGGTTACAGTCCATGGGGTCGCAAAGAGTCGGACACAAGTGAGCGACTTCACCTCAGTTATGTCAGTACTGCCTAAAATAGACTTGTCTTAGTAATTGAGGGTGTTTTATGTGATAACCAAAAACTTAATCTTCATTCAGAGTTGAAACTTCTACCTTCCATAGCTCTAACCCATGATAGGTGGGAAATCAGCAGTGGAAAAGGAAAGGTAGATTCTTCCTTCTTATTCCATCAGCATCTCCAAAAACCTGTCCTACTTAATGGCCATGGTTTCTGATCCCTCAGGGCTTAGAGCATGGAAAGGAAGAAGAGACAAGGAAAGAAAAAATTTGCCAGTTGGCACCAGTTTGAAATTGGTTTCCACAGAGATTGGTTGGTGTTTGAAATGGATTCTTCCTCTCATGGGTGCCTCTTCATAGACTCTTCAGCGGGATGCTCTAGGCCAGTCCTAGTGCCATTGGCTGTCAGATTCATTCTTATCCCACCTGTCCTGTGTTTCAGCAAGCTGGCTTCTTTGGGTTTGGCCAATTAGGGCATTAAATGGGGACCAGAAAGGGGCTGGGGGGAGAAACCAGGATAATTCTCCTCATGTCACTTGACCTCCAATGTCCTCTTCAGAAATAAGTGCCTGTGCTTCCTCAGAGAGTCAGTCCTAGCAAAGAGCCCCACTCTGATTCCACCTTCTTTCTGCTGGTCCCAGCCCACGGACTGCAATAGCACTTTCCTCACTTTGTTCTCCACCCTAAGGATGTAATGGTCTCCTGCTCTTTCTAATTTCTGGGTCACCTCTCCAGCCCCTGTCTGGTTCTCAGCTCCTCTGTCACCTGCACAGACAACTCCCCGCATTGTTTCATTCACTGGAAATACATGAAGGTATTTTTTATCTGTTTTCCTAGTTAGACCCTGATGATTCTCTCCAACACACACACACACACACACTGTCTCCCCCAGTACTGGGACCTCATCTTCAGTTCCCAGACATGGACGTGTACTCTGGGTAGGCACTTGCAGTTCCTGCCTCCTTCTGATCCTTGAAGACACTTAGTATCTTTCAGTTGAGACCTCCTTGCCTTCTTTCCTTTCTTTCCTTGGCCAATGGCCATCTTTGATGGGATTTAAGACAGACCAAGCAAATCTGATTTTTAAGAAAACAAACTGTAGGAACTGTCAGAGAAAGTTTAATTACTTCCTGTTTTAGCCTGGGTTCCCCTAAAAGCAGACTCTGAGGCACATGTGTCTGTACAAGCAATTAATATGGGAATATGATCCCAAGGAATAGAGTTAGGGATGAGGGAACGAAACACAGGTGCTCTATTAGTTTTCTATTACTGCTGTGTCTTAAAACAATGAAACTTTTACCTCATAGCCCTGAAGTCAGATGTCTGAAGTGGGTCTTACAGGCTAAATTCAAGGTGCTGACAGTGCTGGTTTATTTTGGAGCTTCTGAAAGCAAAATCCATTCCCTTGGGTTTTTTATTTTGTTTTTTTTTTTTTTTTTTTTTTTTTTCAGATTCTACTTAGATGCTGCCAGTATTCCTTAGCTCCATGACCCCCTTTCCACAAAACTCCAGCTTCTTGTATCCATCATCATACTTTCTATTATCTCTAATTCTACTGCTTCCTTCTTTTTCACTTTTTATTTTTACTTTTGGCTACACCATGCAGCATGCAGGATCTTAGTTTCCTTACCAGAGACTGACCATGCCCCCGCAGTGGAAGCACAGTCTTAACACTGGACCACCAGGGAAGTCCCCTACTGCCTCCTTCTTGCAAAGTCTCTTTTGATTACATTTGATCCATCCAGATAACTCGAGAAAACCTACTCACCTCAAAATCCTCAATGCATTCATATCTGAAAATTCCCTTATGCCATAAGATAACATATTTACAGGTTCCAGGGTAAGAACATGATTATCTTTGGAGTATCATTTTTCAACCAACCGCAGATGCACTGGCCACTGCTATGTCAATTCATTCTGGTAGAACCTTCTGAGTAGTCATGAAATCCATCTCAGGTCACCCAGCTAGGGGAAGAAAGGAAGACAAAGTTATCTGGCAGCTGCTGCTGCTGCTGCTGTCGCTTCAGTCATGTCCAACTCTGTGCAACCCCATAGACAGCAGCCCACCAGGCTCCACCCTCTCTGAGGTTCTCCAGGCAAGAACAATGGAATGGGTTGCCATTTCCTTCTCCAATGCATGAAAGTGAAAAGCGAAAGTAAAATCACTCAGTTGTGTCTGACTTTTTGTGACCCCATGGACTGCAGCTTACCAGGTTCCTCTGTCCATGGGATTTTCCAGGCAAGAGTACTGGAGTGGGGTGCCACTGCCTTCTCCTCTCTGGTGGCACCCATCCCTTATTGATCAAGGTTGTGCCCTGGGTGTAAATTCCCCCATAAGTCCAGAAGCTAGTGCATTAGTGCAAAGTGGGGTCCTACAATGTCCTACAACGTTCACCACAGCCTCAGAAAAACCACAGCACAGGAAGCAAGAGGTTCAAGGTAAGAATAGTCAATTTTCACTTCCCAAAATAGACTGAAGCCTGAATGGCTAAAGTAAGAGGTGAAACCTACAGAATGTGAAGAGATTAATAATTGGCATCCGATTCACTTCCTTGCTCTCATCTGAAGACACTGGCAACTTTCGCCAGTTTGCTTCCCTTTCTTGGGCATCAGGCCACTCTTTCTTCCTTAGACCCCTTCTCACAGGACTTTAGGTGAAAAGGAAGCATCCCATGGCCATATCCCATGGGGGAGAAAAGCAGTCAAGAGTACAAACTCTTCAAAAGCCTAAAATGAAAGAAGCAAAATATATCTCTAATGACTATCACAAGGAAGTGACACAGAAAGAAACTCCCAAAGATTGCACTAAAGCACAAGAAAGGAAGTCAAAGAAGCGTGGTTCCCTCTAGCTAGAGACAATTACTAGAGTTCAGACTCAGAGAGAACCAGGGAGAGAGCATTTGTGTCCTGAACTGGCATATTTCTAAAATACTACCAAAGAGACAGAATCAGGAGGTAAACAAGATTTACGCTTTGGGGTCATCCATGTTCTCAATGACAGTTCCCTTTAATGAACAAACATCCAGATTTGTTGCAAACCTTAGGGCTGCCTTCACTCTTCTACCATCAGAAATGGGAGGAAAGTATTGGCTTGTGTATGGAGACTGGAGGTGAAGTGAATAGCAACACGGTAACACTGATGATCAAAAGTGTGAACTAAGACCATACTGTCTTGCTTATCAGATGGGCAAAGATCAGGAGAAGAAAATAAATATAGTTTTGAAGAAAGGATAAAATAATGAATATTATAAAAATGCAAAGTATAAATTGATAGTTTTTTGAAAGGCAATCTGGTGTTATCTATCAAAATATAATGGGGGCTGGCCATATGACTCGTAATTCTACTCCAGAAAAAAAATCTAACAGAAATACATAAACAGATGAACAAACACGTATGTGAAGATGTGTTTATTGCAACATTGTTTTGAATAGCAAACCATTTGAGAAGCTATCTTAGGCAAAAAAAGATTAGTTAGTTCTTTATGTACTGATGTGAAGGGGTTCATGATCTATAAAGAGAAACAAGCCATTTGCAAAACACAAGGTGTTATGATCCAGTTTATATATATATATATATATATATATATATATATTTAAATAATATTTGCACCTGTGAAAACTTAGGTAGGACTTCACTATAATGTCACATCCTTAATATGTTATAGGACAAACACTGTTTATATTGTCCCTATCATGGCCAACATCAAGTTCATGGAAAAGAAGCCATGAGAGCTACTTCCTGTGTTTCAGAAAAACTCTTTGTTTCTCACAAGAATGGTAAAATGGGTGATTAAGATGAGAATAATGAATATGACTGTGTTAATGAGAGTACTAATATCAGTAAGAAAAGAAAATCCACTCTCTTGAACAAAAACTGTATATAATCAAATGTTAGATGTGCCCAGGGGTGTTTACATCTTGTTGCTATTCTTTTCAGAGTTACTCAAATTCTTAGAGATAAAAAATAATTTTGCTTTAAAATTCTAAACTCTACAGTTTCAACTCCTTTTTCTTTTGAAATAATTTATTAAGCAACTTTTTTAAAAGCCAAACAGACTTCCTAAAGAAGAAAATTACAGCAGAACCAGTTTATATATGTTCATAAAAATCTAAAAAGTCTGAAGACTTCAGGCTAACATGGCAGATGGAATGTGAACATAACTCCCTTGCAAAACCCACTAAAATAAGAGAAGATATCAAATCAAGATTTAAACCCACCCCTGCAGCATCAAGTTTTATATAAGTTACATCTGAGGGTGTATTTATTTTCATTTTACCTTCAAGAAGATTTATTATATTTATTCAATATTTCTTCATATTGATATGTCTTTTTATCATCAACTTTATGGATGTGATAGTAAATAATATGTTAATTGCTTTTATATGCTATTAAATAACTTAGGCACAAAAGGCATGAAAATTAATGTCAAGCATTTATGTACTTTTGAAGTGTAATAAAAATTAATAATGCATTCGAAAAGAAGATTCAAAGGACTAAGAGAATGTAAGAGACAGCAGTGTTGGGACATCCCTGGTGGCTCAGGTGCTAAGACTGTATGCTCCCGCTGCAGGGGGCACAGGTCAGGGAAGTAGATCCCACAGGCTGCAACTAAGAGTTTGAATGCTGCAACTAAAGTTCCTACACGCTGCAACTAAGACCTGGCACAGCCAAATGCATACATATATAAAAATATTTTCATAAATAAATTAATGAGCAGTGTCAAGACCTTTTGGAAGATGGAAAAGTATTCAAGTTACCAAAAGCTGAACACGTGCTCCCATTGAGCACTGGAAAGGGAGGAAGAAGGATATGAAGCAAGTCACTTCATTTCACAAAAACCCAGAGACTCAGACACTGAGAGGGAAACAGTTGTCTCGAAAGCTGGGCCGAGAACCACACACAGAAGGAGTGTCTGAAAGCCTGCTACCCTCCAGGTCCCCTTCCTCATCTGTCACCTCCAGACAACAGCTGCCGATCAGAGTTCAGAAACACATGGCTGTCTTGTTTCTGCATCCACAAGATACTGAAACTCTTACATGGGAGGCAGGGCTAAGACAGTTTCTGGAGGGAGAATGGCAGAAACTTGGGACTACCTACCGCCTGCAGCTTTGTAATCCTGGGAAAACCACCCCCATTCTAGTAGGAAGGAGGAGAAATCCAGGAAGGAGGAAAAGGCAGAGGGAAAGCTTGAGACCTTGTAAAGGAGAAAAGCAGACCCTTCTCCAGGAGAATCAGAATTGAACTCCAAGACTGAGAAAGCAAAACTGTTTAATGGACATTATATGAGAGGATAGGCTGCCCCTTTGTAACTGGTTTTCCCTCAAAGCAGCACGCCACAGTTTTCAGAGCACTTTTTTTAAAATGACCATTGTCTGCCCTGGAAGAAAGGGGGGAAAAAAAGTTTAAGATGGCTGAAGATATCAAATTTAAATTCCAGACTTGTATCCACTAGAGTCAGCAGAAAACCCTGCCAATATAGACAGTTTATTTGGGAAATACTCAAAGCAGCAAAACTTAGAGCAAGTATGCAGAGATTTCTTGTCCTTGGAATGAGAGAGAAAGAAATCCGGGGACATACTGTGGTGACCCACGACTTCAGTCAGTATGCACAAGCCCAAGAAACTAGTGGTTAGGAAAGCACTCAGAACTACCCAGTGTGACAAGAGAAATATTGTTTCACATATGTGATTTCTATTCAAATCCACTCAGATCCAGAGAAGGGGATTCTATAAAGAAGTGTTCATTAACTCGGGTTACAAATGTCTAAGACCACTCCCAAGAAGACCTACAACCTGAAAAGTTCAATGGATTTAACTCAACTTATTGGTAACAGTGAACTTTGGGTCACCATCCATTCCCATCTGTATTAGCTCTCTCTTGCTATGACACCTTTACATAAACACAACCACAAATCTTAAGTGACTCATCATCTTAAACATTTATTTTGCTCACAAGTCTATGGGCCATTTGGATGACTCTTCTGCAATGGGACAGTCTTAGCTGATGTTGGCTGGACTTGCTCATGGATCTGAGTCAGCTGGGGCCTGACTGTCTATTGTGGCTTCAGTATACAGCTGGGATATCTCCTATCTCATTCATGTAGTTCCTCTGTTCAGCAGGTTAGCCCAGCCTTGTTCTCATAAAGGAGGCTGGGGTCCAAGATAGGGAGCAATAGCACCCTAGGCTTCTTGGCATCCAGGCTTGGAATAAGCAGATTTTCATATCTGCTGCATTTTATTGGCCAAAGCAAGTCACAATGTCAGCTGGATTTAAGAATGGGGAGGTAGAGCACTTCTTTATAGGAGATGCTAAGATTTCACATCACAAGGAGCATGGATACAGGGAGGGGTCGTCATGATTATAAGATGTCAACAAGAGGAGAAGCCAGGCAAAGGATGTATGGGAATTATACTGTCTTTGCAACTTTTCTGTAAAGCTAAAATTAATTTAAAATAAGGAAGCTTGTTTTGGGGCTTCCCTGGGGGCTTAGTGGTAAAAAATCCGCCAACTCCTGGCAATGCAGGAGACATGATTTGATCCCTGAACTGGGAAGATCCCATGGGCCATGGATCTAAACTCATGAAGCACGACTATTGACCCTGTGCTTTAGAGCCTGTATTCCACAACATGAGAGGCCAACGCAATGAGAAGCCCGCACACCGCAACAAGAGAGCAGTCTTTGCTCACCGCAGCTAGAGAAAACTAGCCCTCGCCCTGGCCCACAGAGCAACAAAGACCCAGCACAGCCAAAAATAAATAACATTATTAAATAATAATAAATGAAGTTCAGTTATAAAAAAGGAATGGAAGGACGTTATAAAAAGAACCTGGAACCTAAACCATGTTGGTTTGCAGCACCCTTACCTGGGTGCATCTCTGACAGTCACGGTGAATGCTCTTAACCCATATTCAGAAGCCTCAGTGCCCTGGGAAAGTTTGGCAGTGGCGGGGAGGGGGGCGGTGAGCAATGAAAAGCCAGAGCAGGTGGTTTGGCCAGGGCCACATCTCTGCAGACCTCCCAGGCGACAGCTACACTGAGCCTCCGGCTTCAACAGGGGAAGTTTCAAGCTCAGCAGGGCCAGTGGTTGCGCCAGGATCCTTTCTCAGTGTGATGGATGGGGTGGTGACCCCACTGGCGCTGCTGGTTACAGGACACGGCACATGGCCATGAGGCTGCCGTGCTTAGGGAGTCTCTTTCCTTCCCTTTTCAAACAAATGATCTCCAGACTGTACCATGGCCTTCGGACTTTGCGGGAGGGACAAATTGTGATCTTCTTTGCCATGCTATAGCTCTAACACAGAGGCTCAGTGAGACACATAAATACACAATTATGGTATAATTGTGGAGAGGCAAGTGAGTAAAAGACTGTGCTTTCACCATTTTAAAGCAACTTCCAGGAGGATAAACCCCATCTCATTATCCTAGACTATTCCAAGAACAGGGACCAAGAGGGAAACAGATAAATACATTGCTAAGAATCCATTTGAGACATGGTCTCTGGGAAAAGAAGTCTTCTTTTGCTGGTGCTAGAAAGTGAAAGGGTCAGTCGCTCATCATCTCTGACTCTTTGCTAGAAGCAGTTATAAAAATACAGACTGAAGTTAAAGACTACCCAAGGGAAGAGACAAGATATGGCAAGAGAAAAAAAAAAAACTCATCGTAAGGTAGTTTAGGCCCCAATTGCAGCCAATCCTGAGGTCAGAGACACCTCTTGGGTTTCCATACTTCTAACTATAGTCTAGTTTGAGTTGGGTTTCTCTCACTTGCACCCACAAGAATTCTGCCTAAAACAGAGATCAGTAGGTGGGAAGTGGGGTGTTGAAACTGACAGGCATTACAACATGAGTCTGGCTGAAAACAAGCAGGATGCTGGGCAGTGAGAGTGGCCTTTTGTTACTGGGAAGGTGACAGTACTTGGTAAGTGGTAACAAAGCAGCCTGGCAGATGTTTCCTATGTGTGTTCTGGGACTCAATCTAGTTCACTTACGTGTGTCTGGTGAACCAACTATGACTTAACCAAAGTTAAGCGGGTTGATTGTGTTTTAGTCATGCTTCAGTGAGGTCCTAGACGTTTCAGGCCAAGCTCACCCTCTGATAGGAGAAAGGAAGGGTCCACAGAATCTCACCATTTCTTCTTCCAGCAATCTTTATGTGGACGCAAGAACTTATTTTTCTATTTTGAAAGGAAATCATATGGGAAGCCAGGAAGAGCTAGAACACCGAGGAAACCAAATTTCCCCAGCCCTCACCAAGTACTTTAAGCTATATGTTCCCACCTCAAAAAGACTATGATGTCACCATTTTAAAGCGACTTCCGGGAGGATAACCCCATCTCATTATCCCAGCCTATTCCAAGAACAAGGACCAAGAGCGAAACAGGTAAAGATACTGCTAAGAAACAGGAACTCCAAATGGGCTAATTAGGAACTCTGAAAGCAGGTTGGATTCAAGGATCAGGCTGTGGTATGACTGTGTCTTAGTTGCCAGCCTATTGGATTTCCAGACATTAAATAGGCTGACCTCCCTCTGAGATTTTAAGGAAGTGTTATTTTCAGAGACAGTGAGCCCTGCAAACGGCTTGTGATTGATTGCTCAACCTCTGAGGCTGTCCCCAGTTCAGTTCAGTCGCTCAGTCGTGTCCAACTCTTTGCGACCCCATGAATCGCAGTACGCCAGGCCTCCCTGTCCATCACCAACTCCTGGAGTTCACTCAGACTCACATCCATTGAGTCCATGATGCCATCCAGCCATCTCATCCTCGGTCGTCCCCTTCTCCTCCTGCCCCCAATCCCTCCCAGCATCAGGGTCTTTTCTAATGAGTCAACTCTTCGCATGAGGTGGCCAAAGTACTGGAGTTTCAGCTTTAGCATCATTTCTTCCAAAGAAATCCCAGGGCTGATCTCCTTCA
This sequence comes from Aepyceros melampus, assembly GCA_006408695.1. Taxonomy (NCBI): domain Eukaryota; kingdom Metazoa; phylum Chordata; class Mammalia; order Artiodactyla; family Bovidae; genus Aepyceros; species Aepyceros melampus. Next base: position 302,284 of record SJXQ01008239.1, on the reverse strand, counting down.
GAATGGACTGGTTGGATCTCCTTGCAATCCAAGGGACTCTCAAGAGTCTTCTCCAACACCACAGTTCAAAAGCATCAATTCTTCGGCGCTCAGCCTTCTTCACAGTCCAACTCTCACATCCATACATGACCACAGGAAAAAACACAGCCTTGACTAGACGGACCTTAGTTGGCAAAGTAATGTCTCTGCGTTTTAATATGCTGTATAGGTTGCTCATAACTTTTCTTCCAAAGAGTAAGCGTCTTTTAATTTCATGGCTGCAGTCACCATCTGCAGTGATAGATCTCCTTGCAATCCAAGGGACTCTCAAGAGTCTTCTCCAACACCACAGTTCAAAAGCATCAATTCTTCGGCGCTCAGCCTTCTTCACAGTCCAACTCTCACATCCATACATGACCACAGGAAAAAACACAGCCTTGACTAGACGGACCTTAGTTGGCAAAGTAATGTCTCTGCGTTTTAATATGCTGTATAGGTTGCTCATAACTTTTCTTCCAAAGAGTAAGCGTCTTTTAATTTCATGGCTGCAGTCACCATCTGCAGTGATTTTGGAGCCCAAAAAAACAAAGTCTGACACTGTTTCCACTGTTTCCCCATCTATTTCCCATGAAGTGATGGGGCCAGATGCCATGATCTTCGTTTTCTGAATGTTGGGCTTTAAGCCAACCTTTCCACTCTCCTCTTTCACTTTCATCAAGAGGCTTTTTAGCTCCTCCTCACTTTCTGCCATAAGGGTGGTGTCATCTGCATATCTGAGGTTATCCCAGGCCCCCCAAAACCTCTAATAGAAGTTCTCCAGCAGCTCTTCCTGAACTTTATGGCTAAGTTCAAGGAAAAGATTCCAGGAAGTCATATTTTGGCCGGCCGCTGGCCCAAGGCCCAGTGCAGCATGATCAGTAGCAAGCCGGACACTGCGTTTTCATCTCCATCCGGCTTGTGTGTCGAACACACAACTGATTCTGAATCTGGAAAGGAAGAACGGTAAGTAATTAAGCTTCTGCCTCACACCTCAACACCAAGAAGCTGGAACTTTATCCCATACACTTTGGGAAACAGTAGGGACTTATCACCAGTTTTAAGCAGGCTTAAGGAAGATAAAACTTGTGGTGTGTTTTGTAAAGGTAACTATGGCAGCATGGTGGATTGGCAGGAAAAGGGTAATACTGGAAAAATGAACCAAAAAAATTAGCAAGCGATAGCAATAGGATAACTTATAAGGGCTTGAAGAGTTATAATGAGTAGGGAAACACTGAGGGAGGCAGGAAGATGAAAAGCTAGCTGATGCAGGAAATGCAACAGAAAGATGCATCCTGTCCAGTAAAGGGAGCACCAAGGTGAAACTTTGTGGCCTGTAAATGGATACAAGTCACTGGCTTTGTTTTTGTTGGAGGGAAGGGAAGAAACAGACAGCTGGAATTCTGTCTGCAACAGAAGGGAACATTTTTAAACCCCTGTTTATTTTACATTTGAAAAGGATTCATCCTGAAAACTGCCAAGCAGTAAAGATGCTCTTAAGGGATTTTGGCAAGATATACACAAAAGAAAGCCTCGGTTAGCTACTGAACTGTTGCCCCTGGGACCTTAAACCATAGCAGGTACTTAGGAGTCTCCAGGTCCACGGCACAAGGTTTTTGGTTAGATAATAAGGCTGAATGACATTCTTTTTAGATCCCCTTTACCCTGGATGAGAGCTTTGTGCTAAGCGATCCTCAAGGACTCAGCAGACTATAGAAACATGCAGACCAGAAAAAACTCACAACACACTTTCGCGATTTAGAAATGCTAGAAGAGATGATTACTTGCCCAAGGGAGTTTAGCATCAGTCCTGTTCCGTCAACATCCCTTCTGTTAAACACTGCATTTCTCACTGCTGTGCCTCTCCTGCTTTGTCACAGCTTTATTTTAGTCCCTAAGTAATTCTACCAGGGGCACTGAATAAATACTCATCGGTCTCTCGGGCAAGTGTAGATTCTGTCTGGCAGTTAGAGTTTATCCATCTTGCAGGGTTTATGTGAGGTCTATTATGTGGGCTGACTGCCTAGCTTAGATCCCACCATATAAGAAGAAAATACGGTGTCTATCCCCAACTACACGGAAAATTGTGGCTTTAGCTACAAAAGTGTTTAGCAAAAAGACACTTTGCTATTGCAAATATCTGGTAACCCTTCCCTGTTTTCACTCCCAGCTGTACTTCCTTCCCCTTTGATGCTTCTCTAGAATTACATTTATCACAAGAATTCAGAAACTTAGTAGGTTACACTAAAAAAGAAAAAACTTAATGGTAATCAAAACACCACTCAAAACATTCTTTGGCTGTCCCCGAGGTATTATTCACCAGTATACTGCTTCTAACTCTTCACAAAGACTAAAAACTGTTTCTCATCATCAGCAAGAAGACTTAAGTTTATTCCCAGAAACAGCTTAAAGTTCTTCCCCAACTTGGCCAGCTGCACTTGAATTCAGGGTTTCCGCCCTAGAAAGAATGTAGTTGTGTCCAAGTGGCATGAGTCACTGAATTCTAAGCAGGGGAGTTTTCATCTCTTTAAGAGGGGCAACGGTGAGCTGTTTTTTACGTTGAAATAATGCTTAAAGTGGACCAGGACTCAAGCCGGCCCATCTCATAGCTTTTTTCCATGACTGGGAGCTGTAAAAGGGAAAACTGATGAGAGAGAAAGAGAATATTTGAACCTTGGCTGTGGGCCAATCAACTTTGCAGATTTACCAAGTAATCTTAGCCAAGAACAAAGGTCCTTGACCAACGGTATGGACAGTATGGCGGGCGACAGTCCATGGGGTCGCAAAAAGCTGGACATGACTGAGTGTCTGAGCACAGCACATGGAAAACTAAGCCCCTCTGGGATGCCCATTAAGGGCTTGCTGGCTGTCTGTAGGAATCCCTATAGTCTGCTGAGTCCTTGAGGATCGCCTAGCACAGTGCTCTCATCAAGTCCTGCCACCCTATTTGCTGCTGAGAGCTCCATAGATAGACTGCATCCCAGCTCCACCTTCTTTGGACTTTTATCTGGAGAGCTCAGCCATTGTTTCTGAGATTTGCAACAGTTCATCATGACTCGAACATCATTTACATAAAGATGAGTTTTTATTCATAGAAAGAAAAAGTTTTCGGATGGACTTATGATTATGTGACTCATGCAGGCTTTTTTTTTAATTGCTGAGGATGGATCCATTTAATTTTACAGATATTCTTCCATACAATATTTCATGGAATCATCACACCTAATTTGAGAAAGACAAAGTAGATAATATCAGTTCTATTTGATAGAATCATATAACACGCATGCAGCAAACACCTACTAGAATGTGAGCTGCTCTGCTAGACACTTTGGAAATAAAAAGCTGAGTAACACATAGTCCCCTCTCTCTGATAGCTCATGATTAAGAGGCAAGCCAAAGCAAAGGCACATGTAACTACAATACAAAGTGGGCTGTATGAAAAGCTTTTGGTTACTTTCCATAGACTAATGGAAACACATTGAAGGACTGCATGCAGGAGAGTGACGTGACTGTAACTGCATTTTACAAAGATCACCTGGCCAGCAGGATGGAGAACAGATTTAAAGGGAAGAACTGAAGCAAAAAGCATTAGGAGGTTATGGCAACAATCGAGGTAAAATACAAAGGAGACTCAACTTAGCACATGGAATACAGAGGAAATGCATGAAAAGATTTTAATCAGAAGAAATTAATAGGACGGGGTGGCAAAGGATCAACTGATGAGGGATGCTGAGGGAATGTGAAAAGGAACAGCTAGACTTCCGCCTTCAGCTGCTGGGTGGAAAGCAGTGCGTGCACTGTAGGAGAACAGGGCAGTGAGAAGGACAATCAGGCCAGGCTGAGAGCAAAGAGCCAGGGCAGCCCTAGGGAGCCGTACCACCCACGACAGAGTAGGGGGCGCCTGCAGTAGCTTCACAGCAGACCAGGTCGGGAAGGCAGGCTCTGGGCCACGGATGCCAAGCACAGAGTTGGACTTTAATTCAGCGAGCCGGGGAGAGCCTGGAAAGCAGTAGAAAAACAAGATTGAAGCAGTTCTCCTCTAAAACTAACCTAATCAACAGAGACAAAGATTCCAAAAAGTGAAGCGGTATGAAGATACCTAGTTAGTGTCAGAGACAAATTAAAAGGCAAGTCTTTGGACTCCTGGTCCATTCTGTGCAAGGACAAAGAACCCTACCTGCTTCTCAGAATTCTGTGTCCTCCTCTATCCAAGAAGTCCTTCTCCCCGAGGATAAAATGATTTGAGAGAATAGCATTGAAACACGTATATTACCATATGTGAAATAGATGATGAGTCCAAGTTCGGTGCATGAAGCAGGGCACTCAAAGGGCACTGGGACAACCCAGAGGAATGAATGGGGAGGGAGGCGGGAGGGGGGTTTGGGACAGGGGGACACATGTACACCCGTGGCTGATTCATGTCAATGTATGGCAGAAACCACCACAATATTGTAAAGTAATTAGCCTTCAATTATAATAAATAAATAAAATTTTAAAATATATAAGAAATACCAAGTAAGAAAAAAAAGAATTCCTTCTCCCTTAATCAATGCCAGCCATGATATTTAGCTTGGACTAGAACATTTGGCACATTAAGAAAATGAATGGCTACTTCCACTATTTTTTGGTAACAACCAAAGAGCCCAGTCCAGTGTTCTAATCAAAAAAGCTCAAAAATAGTGGTGATTATAAATGCAGATAATGGCAATGCTCTTTAAGACTCTTTCAAAGTCTAGTGGGGATAAAAAGGGTAGAAAGTCACTTTAAAAATAATAAAATGGCTTCCACACACACATTAGTATAGTTGCTGTCGTTCAGCTATTAAGTTGTGTCTGACTCTCTGCAACTTCATAGACTGCAGCACGCCAGGCTTCCCTGTCCTTCACCATCTCCTGGAGTGTGCTATAACTTATGTCCACTGAGTCAGTGATACCATCCAACCATCTCATCCTCTGCTGCCCCCTTCTCCTTTTACCTTCAATCTTTTCCAGCATCAGGGTCTTTTCCAATGAGTCGGTTCTTCACATCAAGTGGCCATAGTATGACAGCAATAATAGATATATTTTACTGAGGTTTTATTCTGTGATAGCAGTTATTCAATGCATTATTTTGTGTTGTCTCAAAAGATATCTATTTGATAGATGAAGAAATAGACAGAAAGTTTACATAATTTGCTGGCTGCCATGTAGTAAATGGTGGAGTCAGAATTTAAGCCTCAAGGGAACCCTCCTACACTGTTGGTGGGGATGGAAATTGGTGTAACTGCTATGGAGAACAGTATGGAGTTTCCTTAAAAAACTAAAAATAGAGTCATATGATCCAGCAATCCCAATCCTGAGCATATATCCAGAGAAATGAAACTTTTTATTAGAAGAGTGAACCCCAATGTTCCTAGTAGCACCATTTACAATAGCCAAGATGGGGAAGCAACCTAAATGTCCAACAACAGATGAATGAATAAAGAATAAGTGCTATATAGATATACTGAGTATCAGTGAACTCCAGGAGTTGGTGATGGACAGGGAGGCCTGGCGTGCTGCAATTCATGGGGTCGCAAAGAGTCAGACATGACTGAGCAACTGAACTGAACTGAACTGAACAGATATATAGATATAGATACCATATATACACACACACACATATATATATTAATCAGTCATAAAAAAGATGAAATAATTTCACCCGCAGCACCATAAATGGACCTAGAAACTACCATGCAAAAGTGAAGTCAGACAGAGAAAGACAAATATTATAGAATATCATTTATATGTGAAATCTAAAAATAGTGTAAATAGACTTATTTATAAAACTGAAACAGACTCATAGACATAGAAAATAAATTATGGTTACCAAAAGGGAAAGAGGGAGGGATACATTAGGAGTATGAATTAATCAATGCATACTATCATATATAAAATAAACAATAAGAATTCACTATATATAATAGGGTCTGGTAGGCTGCAGTCCAGGGGGTTGTGAAGAGTTGGACATGATGAAGGACTTCACTTTACTTTTCACTTTCATGCATTGGAGAAGGAAATGGCAACCCACTCCAGTATTCTTGCCTGGAGAATCCCAGGGACGGGGGAGCCTGGTGGGCTGCCATCTATGGGGTCACACAGAGTTGGACACGGCTGAAGCGAATTAGCAGCATAGTCAATATTTTGTAATAAACTATAATGGAAAAGAATTTTAAAAAAATAATATAAATGTATAGCTATATAATACCTATGGCAGTGGCAACCCACTCCAGTACCCTTGCCTGGCAAATCCCATGGACGGAGGAGCAACTTCACTTTCACTTTTCACTTTCATGCATTGGAGAAGGAAATGGCAACCCACTCCAGTATTCTTGCCTGGAGAATCCCAGGGACGGGGGAGCCTGGTGGGCTGCCATCTATGGGGTCACACAGAGTTGGACACGGCTGAAGCGAATTAGCAGCATAGTCAATATTTTGTAATAAACTATAATGGAAAAGAATTTTAAAAAAATAATATAAATGTATAGCTATATAATACCTATGGCAGTGGCAACCCACTCCAGTACCCTTGCCTGGCAAATCCCATGGACGGAGGAGCCTGGTAGGCTGCAGTCCTTGGGGTCGCTAGGAATCAGACATGACTGAGCGACTTCACTTTCACTTTTGACTTTCATGCATTGGAGAAGGAAATGGCAACATACTCCAGTGTTCTTGCCTGGAGAATCCCAGGGACGGGGGAGCCTGGTTGGGTGCGGTCTCTGGGGTCACACAGAGTCGAACATGACTGAAATGACTTAGCAGCATAGCTATATAATATATATGTGTAACCATATCACTTTGCTATATACCTGAAACTAACACAATATTGTAAATATACTATACTTCAATAAGAAAAAAAATAATTTAAGCCTAGTTCTAACTCCAAAACCCAGCTTTTAAAGACTATTTTAAAAGCAGACTCACTATTCTGCCCTTCCAAGTAGTTGGCTAGATAGAGTTCAAAAAATCTAGAAAGAGAGCAGCAAGATTTTTGCTTTGATTCTTTTTTAATCAGTACAACAAACAATGCTTTTCATGGGACTGTACAGGCCTTTATAGCAGACGGTTGTGTTTTACTCAGAACCACAGTCACCAGCTCAGAAAAAAAGGGAAAAAAAAGGTTCCCAATCGCAGCAAAACTGTTCGGGAAGAACAAGTTCCTATTACCCAGGAAATAAAGATTGAGGAGGAGGGCAGAATGAGAGGTGAGTGGACCGCCATTAACTTCATTTGTCTTAAATAAGCACTTTGATGAACAAAAATAATCACGGAACCTCAATACACCAACTTCTAGTCAGCAGATGCATTTCAGGCACATATGAGATTGCGTGCACGCATGGCTCAGAGTTCATCCAGAACTGGAGGGGAAGCACTGGAAATCCAACAGCCAAAGTCAGGCTGAAGCAGTGGACGTTCCAGTGGACTTTCCAGAGCTACTATTTTCATGACATAAAATGCTGTGCATTCGTTCTCCCTTTTTATTAAAGCCCTTGGGTATATTTATTTTTTATGGTGGTCATTATTTGCTAAAGTGAATTTAAGAGATAAATTCCATGAGAGCAAAAGGATGAGTTTTTTAAACAAATATTTTATAATATAACTTTACCTCAACAGCTCTCTTTACCATGTTTATTCATGAGCAGGCAGTGAATTTTAAATCTGCTCCTTCTGTAATCCATCTCTTGAGAAGAATGAAAGTTGAGCTTGATGAGAAAGAAGGCTCACAGGAGAAAATTTCTTACTCTGTGCTAAGCAGTCCTCCTAGTTGAGAACAGATTATGGGAAAGAGGAGCCATAAAAAATAGCATGATCAAAGTAGCCTGTGGGAAAGGAAAAAGAAAGAAGCAGAGTGATGAAAATAAAAGCAAGATGATTAGAAGCAGCAAAAATTGATTCTTTTACATGTACTGATCCTTTTTTTCCAACATTGCTTCACCTAATATTATCAGTTTCATAGTACTGTCTGGATTATATCGAAAGTGTTGGCCCACTGCAGCATCAAATTTGGGAGCCATATGGTCAATCCCATCAGCAGCAAAGCAATTAATATATGACTGCTTCAGGGGTGGCTCAGGTGGTAGAGAATCTGCCTGCAATGCAAGAGACCTGGGTTCGATCCCTGGGTTGGGAAGATCCCCTGGAGAAGGAAATAGCAACCCACTTTAGACTTCCTGCCTGGAGAATTTCATGGGGAGGGGAGCCTGATGGGCTACAGTCCATGTGATGACAAAGAGTCAGACACAACTGAGCAACTAACGCTTTCACTTTCACACTCCCAAATAAACAAATGCTGATTCAGAGAAGGAATATAGACAGAGGTAAAGGATGACAATAAAAAGAGGTGGGGAGGAATGGGGGCAGAGGAGGAAATCACTCAGAAGCACAAGATGTGACTCCTTATGAAAGAAAGTGCATGTTTAAATTTTATATTTAAACACTGTTGCAAAGAACAGATAAAGCAATTGAAGTAGTTTAAGAAAAAAGAAATGAACAGTAAAACTCAAAGATGTTATTACTACAACTATTCAAAACTAAAATTACATAGATATGATGCACACTGAAACTAAGTATTAATATATTCATAAAAGAGAAAATGGGGAATATAAACTAAAGCCACAGATAATCTCAATAGTGTACTGACTCAAAAGACTGTAAATCTAGATGAACACTTAAAGGCAATTTATTCAAGAATGAAAAAAAGAAAGTGAAAGTGTTAATCACTTAGTTGTGTCCGACTCTTTGAGATCCATGGACTATAGCCCATCAGGCTCCTCTGTCTATGGGACTCTCCAGGCAAGAATATTGGAGTGGGTAGCCATTCCCTTCTCAGGGGATCTTCCTGACCTGGGTCTCGTGTATGGCAGGCAGATTCTTTACAGTCTCAAACCTAAAAGATCATGACAGAATTATCTGAGAGCTTATGAATACCACTGATCATGTTTTACAAGTGAGACAAATGTCTTTAACAGAAAAATAAAAGATATTAGTATGTCAAATGAATTGCTAAAAAATTTTAAAAGGACTTGGTCTAGGATCACCAAAAATATTACAATAAATTATCTACCATAACTCCTTCTTTCTTGGTTTTTCTATAAATAGTAATTTTACATTGGAAAACTTGGGGAGGATTTACCATTGAATCATAGATCTGGAAATAATCACAAGAAGTTGTCTAAAAACCTACATTCTTCCAGACATTAATGATTTCAAACTAGGCAACTTATTCCTATTTAAACTTTTCTAACAAGGCTCAGAAAAGGAAATGCTACAATCAGCCTTGAAAATGTCCATTGGTCAGTTCCCAACAAGCTCAAAAGACTATTTTTAACTCTATCATGGAACAACAAAAATAATCAAGTTTCGGAAAAGACATTTTTCCTAAAATGATTGTCTTTGGGGTAGTATGTTGCTTTCTTCTTATGATTAAAAAGTATAAACTAAATTAATTTAGTCTATTTGCTAAAATTTAAAAAAAAATTTATTTAGGTTTAGAGGCCAGGCAGTCCAAGGAAGAGCCTGGGAAAGACCCAGACAAGCAACAATCTAGCTCTAAAGAGACCCCATGTCCACTATGGGCAAACTATGACATGACTGGCCCACTGGGTGAATCACAACAGTGAATTTATTTCTGGAAATGACAATGCAGAAATAATCAACCTCTGTGCACTATTTCTGGTTGGAATCTTCAGTCCTAGCCTTGGAAAAGGCCCTCCACATCCCCCCTTCCTTGTAACAAAAATGAAAAGCTAAGAGAAATTTTCCTCCCTTCTTAATCAATGTCCCTAATTTCAGCTTGGAGCCTGCACAAAAGCAAAATGTTGGTATCTTGTGGAAGTCACAGCCTCAACAACAACAGTGCCCCTTTCTGGATCCTGCCCATCTCCTTTCACACTATGCCTCTTTTTAAAGTTCATCCGCAATTAACCAGTACCTACCTTGCATCTCCTGTGCCACCTGTTGCTGAATATAGCATAAAAGCACTTTTGCTCAGCTTGCCACCCCAGAGAAACCCACAAAAATACCTAAAAATACAGAGGAAAAGCTCCCACTTCTGCAAAACATGGGCAGTATCACAACCACAAACCACATATCCAAGAGCCAGCCTGGCAGGCACTGTGCAATCTGGGTTGAGTCGGGTAACTGCCTGCATGCACACTTTCTCAGATGTTAGGTGAGATAAAGTCATCCCCTAAAGTAAGTGAAGGTCACAGCCAGTAATCTTTGAACTGAAACCATGTGTTCTTGACATGAGAACAGATGATGAGAGAGGCAGGGAATGGTCCCGGACAGTCATAGAGCAATATCACAAAACTGGAGAAAGGAGAAGGAGCTCAAAGTGAAAGCATGTCACCTTACCTTTTCTATGGGATGATCCAGCCTCTTACCCAAGGGAAATAGGCAGAAGGAAGCAGAGGGGAGGGAGGAGAGGAAACAGTGATGGGCAGAGAACGGTGAGCGTGTGATCCAAGTGACTGCTGTTTACTATACTATTCTCTATATAGGGAAAAAAACACAGAAAAATGATGTCCCTGGGCAGAAAGGGAGTGTCACCTTTGGGAAGGGAGAAAGTCTCCAAGACAAGAAACCCTAAGGGGGTCAGCAGGTATCCATGACTTACTCCACCACTGCTACCCATTCAATGTTACCCCCCACCACCCATTCTCTACAAACACACAGACACACGCACATACGAACTAGGACCAGGAGTAAGGCGAGGCCAGCAAGGAGCCCAGGGAGACCCTGAAAGTCTGTTGCTCTTGAATTTTGCATCCCAGGCACTTTGCTTGTCTCACCTTAACCCCAGTTCTGACACACAAATGCATCAGTGGGTCAGTAAACCACTGGCTTTATTCAAATTTGAGGAATGAGAGGAAAGAAAGAAAATGAAGATAAGAGACAAACAGCTCTCCTTGGCCTCATAGAAAAGACCAAGTCATCAGAGGAGGAGGGAGGGAATGTAAGCCCAAAGGGGGAGAAAAAACAGTACAAAGAAGAGCTTATTAAATTATAGAAGAATATCATATGCAAAAAAGCAGAGCTCAGAAAACAAATGGAAGAGGAAAATAACATTTCAGTGGTAGATGCTACACAAGAAGAAATTAAGAAAATGGAATAAGAACAACTGAAAGTATCCTCAGGGACATAATAAATAGTCTTGAGAAAATTAAACAAAATGAGATGGAAAGGAGGAATAATATACTTTAAATGTCTAGAGAAAGTGATAGGGAAGATAGATTTAAAAATGAACATACACATAATTGTTGTGAAGACAGAACAGAAAAATGGAATAGAAGAAAATGTACAAAGATCTCCTAGAAAAATAAATAAATTTTCTTGAACTAGATCCTTCTTCCAGGTACAAATTATTAGAGTAAAACATGCAGTTGTAAAAACATTATCAGTATGATCAATGGCAGTATACACCCTGCCAAGTACCTGACTGCCATTAAAAATTAACAAACATTGTTTAAATCTAGGCATAAAAAGCAAGTAACTAATCACATAGATCCCAAATTTCTCCACAAAATTTCTCAATTCCAAAAAATACTTATAGTCTTGAGAGTCAGTTTGGGCAAGAACTTGGAAACTCTATAACCCATAAGACCTAAAAGGAAAGAAAAATGAAAAACTAGGAATTCCCTGGCAGTCCAATGGTTAGGACTTGCCACATTCACTGCCTTGGGCCCAGGTTTGATCCCTGGTCAGGGAACTAAGACCCGCAAGTTGCTTCCCCCTCAAAAAAATAATTTAATTTAATTTAATTTAAAGATTTTTTAAATATTGAAAGGTAAGATCCAGTCAACATAAAAATGAACAAAAATAAATTACTTTGGAAAGAACAGACAGCTGGTAAACATCGAATCAGTGTGTACATAGAACTAAGCATAAACGTATATCTCAAAAATCTTGAAAACAGAAAAATTATAATATGAATAATTTTCAAAACTGCCATCCAGGTGAAAGCTGGAGGGAGGAAGTGTGCTAATTTTCTAATATTCAGAGCAAGGAGTCAATAGATACTATCCAAAATTTAAATCTGTAGTTTTTAAAAAAACGACTACACTCTCTGTATCCTCTTGGCAAGATTCCTTGAGAGCTAATTTGCCTTACAGTGAAATTTTATCTGAACTTCAGCAGTACTTCAATTCTGTTTCTTCTTCTTTTTTGGTTAAATTATTAACAAGATATAATTTAATGCATATCACTTTCAAGTAGCATATGGAGAATAACTCCATTTTTTATAAGTATTTATATCTCTGTGTATCTATCTTTTCAATATATATAGAAAGGTGTCTGAAATAACCATAAGTTATTTCTGGTAGGTAATTGAAGATATTTATAATCATTGCAGTTTTATACTTTTCAGCACTGTGTGATATTTTATGGTGAGCAAGTATGATTTTTTTAAGATAATGTCAATATTTTTTATGTGACTGGTGGCTCCATAGTACAGAATCCATCAGCAATGCAGGAGACCTGGCGTCAGCCTGGGTGGGGAAGATCTCCTGGAGGAGGGCATGGCAACCCACTCCAGTATTCTTGCCTGGAGAACCCCCATGGATAGAACATCCTGGCGGGCTGCCATCCATGGGGTTACAGAGAGTCAGACACGACTGAGCGACTAAGCACACAAAGAGAAAGAAACCGGAGGAGAGTGAGAAAAGAAGGGAGGGAGCTGTGGAAAGCAAGAAAAATTTCACCACATACACTCAAGCCAAGTGCCTTCTTTGAGGAAAACATGACTAAGCCACATTAAACAATTAGTGGGAGGAACACTTCACTTGGGATGGAGTCCAAGGCAGAAGAGCAATAGTGATGGGCAGGAAGAGGGTGTAGTAACCAGAGTTCTGCTGTTACTCTCTATCAAAGAGCCCAGGATTGCTTGTCTGCTTCTCTCTCTTTCCCAGCAAATACAAGCAATTGCACTTCTTCATTTTGCTCTGATAATAGGTGCCCATGGGAGACAATGCACCCTTGTGTTGTCCACGCCTCCCCTTGAAATATGCCTTTGGTTAGCCTGTTGGTGGGCATAATTCCTTAATATACAGTGCAAATTCTAAAGGCGAGAAATTTGTCAAATCAGTGCTAGGCAGTGGCAGAGTCTTTGTCAAGAGAATTTCAGTTGAATTAAGCTTCCCAGGCTAGTACTTATCAACTCTTTGTCTATCCCATCCTGCCAGAAACAAAACTCTTTAATTCACAGTGGGAATTTTTGATGGTGAGGTTGTGACATGAGAATATTTGTGACTTTTCTCCATTCGGAAACATTACTCCACACCTGAGCAGTTCAGGAAAGGATGAGTTGCAGGAATAGGATAAGCTCATGACTGGAAAGGATCCAGGATAAGGTACGTAGAGATGGAGTGAGTGTACACATTGTATAGTGATTTCTTTTTAAGATGGAAATTTAACATTCATTTTGAAGGTCACTCTTGGCCTATTCAAGAGATAACTGTTTGACTCTTCATGCTAAATGGCTTTCTGCATCTCTCTGCCTGCGCTGGCTGTGGGAGGATCTTGGCAGGCTGGAAATTGCTCTGGGGTGGGCGGGGACACTCAATGACTGGGGGGAAAGGAGTAGGTGGATAAATACTCTGCAAGAAGAGGATTCTGAGATGTGTTCCACAGTCCTTCATAAGCTCCCCAGAAGCACTGAGATCCAATTCCTCATAGCCCCAGTTCACTCATGACCACACTTTTCACTGGTTTCCCTTCCTTGTTTGTCTTACAACCCCACCATCTCACAGTGCTTTCCGGGACCTCATGCCGAAGAAACTACTGGTGCTCAAACCCTTATCTCAGGTTCAGTTTTTGGCAGAAATCATCTATGTTAATCATCTCAGGTTGCCATAACAAAATAGCATGGACTGAGTGGCTTAAACAGCAGATATTTATTTTCTCACAGTTCTGGAAGCTAGAAGTCCAAGATCGTGGTGTTGGGAAGGTTGGTTCTAGTGATGTGTCTCCTCCTGGTTTGTAGATGGCCATCTTCTTCCCGTGTCCTCACGTGGCCTCTCCTCTTTGTACTAGCAGAGAGAGAGATCTGATATCACCTCCTCTTCTCACAAGGATACCAGTCCTATTGGATTAATCCCTACCCTTATGATTCATTTAATCTTTATGACCTTCTCAGAGGCTCTGTCTCCAAATACAGTCATGTTGGGAGATGAAGCTTCAACATATGAACTGGTAGAAGGAGAAGACACAATTCAGTCCATTAAGAAGACATCCTGAGATGGGACTTTCCATGAGGGAGACATTAATTCCAAGATGCTTCTGCAGGGACTCTCCATCACAAGCGTGAGAGCCGCTTAACCTGAGTCAAGAGAAGGATGGGTAAGTTGTCCCCTTCTCTGACTATAGGCTTAACCAGGTTTCAACAGGTGTTACCATCAGAAGCTGCAGGTGAAGTTTCAGAATGGCAAGACATCATGACCTGGAGGTTTCCAGCTCTTCTTACCACCTTAGTTGAGATGAGTAGCAACCAAGTAAGGCAGTAGGGAGTGTGGGATGTCAATATACTCTCACAGAAGGGAGGAGCTGACAATTTCTCAAAAGAAATCTCACAGCCTTGAAAGTCAAGTTATAGAAACCTTACACTTGACTCCAAACCCCAGATACCCAATAAATGAAAGACATAGTTTAAAAAATTACTTATGGCCCTTATATTTTTTTTTCTACATGACAGAACCACAGTTTCCTCCTTTGCAAAACAGCAATAATAATGCTGAATTGCAGGGTTGTGATGAATAAATGAGATCGAACATGTAAGTGTTTAGCCTAGCATATGGCACTCCATAAGTATGACTTCCCTTTCCCCTTCCAGCAATATGAGCATCCTTCCTTCATCCTAGGAAACTGGAACATATACTGGTCTCTGGCTTCACTCCAGAACATCAGTCACACTTACTTTACTATTGTCATTGGTAGTTTTTAAAAACCACCTCTTGGTTCTTGTGTTTCCAATCAAATGATGTTAAATGAAAACAAAATCTCTTTTTCATGGATTCCTTAAGCCTTCTGGTTTCTACCAATGTAAAATTCTGGATGCAAACATATCTTTAACTGTTTTTTTTTTTTTTAATCAAGCTTACTTTAAGTATGTTATCACTATGGTTGATCCATTAGCTTCCTAGATTGAAACAAGGAATATCACAAGTGCCTACTTCTAGAGCTTGGAGGTTGGGAGTAGACCAGATAATACATATTTCACCAAAGGAGAGTTCTATTTCATAGAAAAGAAGAAATAGTTATTTCCATTGCTTCTTCTCTTACATATTCAATATGCTTTGTCTCTATACATCAAGTTCCTTTTCAAGTTCTAGTTCTTTGATCTGTAAGTATCCAAAGAACATCTCTTTTTCTTCCTCTCCCACTTCCGTGTTTCAGATTCCCATCCTACAATGATTCCACTCCTTTCCTCTTAGTACATCTGTGTATTTCTCATACCATTTCTCTCACGCTCCCAAGCCTACACTCGCCGTTTCTTTTCTTCCTGTTAGCTACAACACAGCATCACAGGAAAGGATGTCTATGATGCCTTGTGACAGAACAGTGAAAGCCTCCAAGACAGTCAGGTCCTCAGATAACACACAGGTCCCAACTGATGTTCACACCATGCTCAGGGCTTACTGAGAGAGTCTATAGCTTTTAGGGGCTTCCCTAGTGGCTCAGGGGTAAAGAATCTGCCTGAAATGAGGGAGAGATGGGTTTGATCCCTGAGTCAGAAGATCCCCTGGAGAACGAAATGGCCACCCACTCCAGTATTCTTGCCTGGAGAATTCCATGGACAGAGGAGCCTTGTGGGGTCCATGGGGTCAGAAAGAGTCAGACACAACTGAGCAACTAACACTAACTAACTATAGCTTTGGTAAGAGTGTTCTTTGACGACCTCCACAAAGGATTCCCAGGTGGTGCTAGTAGTGAAGAACCTGCCTGCCAATGCAGGAGACATAAGAGACGTGAGTTTGATCCCTGGGTAGGGAAGATCCCATGGAGAAAGAAACAGAAACCCACTCTGGTATTCTTGCCTGGAGAATCCCACAGACAGAGGAGCCTGGTGGGCTAGTCCACAGGGTCACAAAGAGTTGGACATGACTAAAGCAACTTACCATATACAAATGCTTTGACCTTCACCTTCTCAACCTCTCTAAAGTTAACAAGAGGAAAGCTCTTGTGATCCCAGTTGAAAAACAGGGCAAGTCTGGTGTCAATAAACAAATGCCCTTATGAGCTGACCAAACAAAATATTCAGCCCCAACTTGCTGGGTGCTTCTCCCTGCTACCTGGTGTTCCATTGCAGATTCGCAGACTTCCCTGTTGGCCACCAGGGACCTCAGCCTCACAACTCACAGCACACAGGAGACAGAGGAATCCACAACAAGAAATGGATTCACAGCCTTAAGCCATTGGAAAAGCTCAGTGCAGACTTCCATCAGCAACCCCAGTAGCATCCTGCCTTTACGTCAGCTAGCAACTTGGAACTCTCCCCAATTCTCATGCACAGACCACAGATACCATCTCCCCCATGCTCTCACCAGGAAAAGAATCTGTCTGTCACTTTCCAGAAGTTTAATCGCTCAACCACTGCTGGACTATTTCTGCTGCTGCCACTGCTAAGTAACTTCATTCGTGTCCGACTCTGTGCGATCCCATTGACAGACTAGAAGGCAGCAAACCCAGCAAGCCTGGAGAGACAAAGTGGACTGAGTTTGCTCCCTTTCACATCTCATTTTAATCTCTTCTTCTGCAAAATAAACAGTCCAAGGCCCTTCTCTCATTCCCAGCTTATGGATACTTCAGTCCCTTAGTTGCCCTATTCTTATTACATTTGGGTGTCAAAGCTAGTTTCACCAAGGGGGTGTTTACCATCATCACCAAGGGTGTTTACAATTCTAGTTAATATTATTGATAATGTTAATGACACAGTATTACAGATAATGTATTATTTATCACTTGTCTCTATAATGGGAGGCAAATGCCTGCGCCTTTAGGAGTGATTATTTACTTTCCTCATTATATACTGGAGCACATAGTAACCACCACTTAGGTGCCACATTCTGATTTTTCTCAAATAGTTGGGGAAGGAGTTTTTTAAAAATCACATCCGTTTTCTTTCAAAATCAAAACATAGCTTCTAAAAGTCAAATTATTTCCCACGTATTTTTAAAAATTTAATATGACACCATTCCTGGAAAGAACCATCATCAAGAACTAAAGAGCAGTGAGATTTAATTCAATGAGGACTGGAGGGAAATGCATGTTAAAATATGCGGAAAATCTATGTGACACTGAAGAGGATCACACTGAGTCGAGCTAAATATAGAAGCCAAATTTTTAAAAAATTCTGAGCTTGTCCATAAGCTAAAATGCTGTTAAATATGTCGATACTAAAGAAAGCAGCAAACCAAGGCCCACTGTCCTGCTTCCTATATGAAGTGGGCAAATATTAAGAAGACACTGGGAGGTCATTATACTTTAGAATCACTGCATAGCAGGCTGAGAATAGCATAGCAGGGAAGGAGAAATGGAAGGCAAGAGGAGAAAGAAGGAAAAGAAGATTAAATCAGTAACAGAATAAGCCAAGCCTACTTGCCTCTACAAATACCATTTCTGCCAAGAGAACAGAGGATGAGAATAGTGTTTCATCTTCAATAATCCATCTAACAACCTCTCATGTAGCGACTACAGTGATTTATGCGGTAATTTATAGAAACCATCCTTATCTGTATTATCTAACATGGATTTGAAAAAAGAACATCAGGTATATACCCTGAAATAAGAAAACTTTAAGAAACATAAGCACACATCCAAAGCTACTATTGAAGAGAGAGGAATAAAAAGAAAGAATAGGTCTTTCCTGACATCAAAATGTGGCAGGTTTAAAACCAGGAGGGAAGTTATCTATGGGTTTGTGCTGTTTTGTTTTGTTTAGATGATAGAATCTGCTGAGAGACTTAGAAATGGAAAGAAAGGCTACAGCAGATGCAGCTGAGACAACACCAAGAGCTGTCTTTCCTGAATCCCAAACAGCAGCAGATAAAAAGCAGAGAGTAAGCTAAAAGGTCACCTCACACTCGTGGCCTTCTGGGTTTGAGGTTTTCCTTTTTCCTTTGGCCACTACCTTGCCAGTCATTTCCATGTTGTTTTTCTTGTTTAATGAAGAAAAATAGGCAAGACAAAAGGGATTATTTTCCAGAAGTTCTGCTTGTTTAGCATCATAGGAATTTGAGGTTGTTATCTAGTATATTTGGGATGATTCTTCAGGGGTAACAGCAAAGTCTACAGTGTTTATGAATTTATTTCCTAGTGTGGTATTTCCACCACCTTTTACTCTTCCAGATGAGTTTCAACTGCATCTGTTTGCTTTTCCTGTTGTTTATGAAAGTACACCTAGTGCTCACTCTCCACAGCTGATTTGTATTAGCCTCATAGAATTATATGAACAGGGAAATTTTAAAACATAAGAGACACAGAGTTTTTCATAAAGTCTTTTTTTAAATTAATTTTTATTTTTTAGTTTGTTTTGCTTTATAATACTGTATTCGTTTTGCTATACATTGACATGAATCAGCCACGAGGTACATGAACTCTCAATCCCGACCCCCACCTCCCCCCTCCCGCCCCACACCTTCTCTCTGGATTATCCCCATGCATCAGTCCCAAGCATCCTGCATCCTGCATTGAACCTAGACCAGCGATTCATTTCACTTATGATATCATACATGTTACACTGCACTCTGCCAACTTATCCCACCCTCTCCCTCTCCCACAGAGTCCAAAAGGCTATCCTATACATCTGTGTCTCTTTTGCTCTCTTGCATACAGGTTTATCATTACCATCTTTCTAAATTCCATATATATGTGTAAGTATACTGTATTGGAGTTTTTCTTTCTGGGTTACTTCACTCTGTATAATTGGCTCCAGTGTCATCCACCTCATTAGAACTGATTCAAATGTATTCCTTTTAATGGCTGAGTAATACTCCATTGTGTGTATGTACCATTAATCATATTTTGAAAGGGATAAACGTCTTGCCAAATTTGTCTGAATTTCTGGTCAAGTAAAAGGCTAGGTCTTCAAACCATCAGACAAAATATATTCAGTTTATATCTAGTGTTTCCAGAACTACACCCAGGTACCACATGGGACATGGCATTTTTAAAATTTTTTAAAACACAAGACGTGGTCCTTGCTGTCCTACATGGTTTAAAGCTTAACTGAAGCAATTTAGAGAGCAATGAAAAGGTAAAGCAGGAGGAAGAGAGGTCTCAGGAGGAACAGAAATGCCAACAAGACCTTGAACTATTTAGGATTCATGGAAAGGTAGAGAGAGGGGACTCCAGTCCAGGAATAGCAAGATTAAAGATATACTGGAGGGTCGCTTTGAGAATTTTCAGGAACACTGAGTAAGCCTGTGAGGAAAGCCAATTAAGCAGAGAAAGCCAATTAGCATGTTCAAAAAGTTTCAATTATTTTATTTCAATTATTTCTAGGAAGGGGTCGTTCTTCTGCTCATTAGAGCATTAAATGCTTTGATTAAATGCGTTTTTATCCCCATTTATCTTAAGTTATATTTCCTTTAATGCATCATGTTTTTTTGTAGTAAACTAAATATAGGGCCTGAAGTAGTGCTTCTTCACAACCAAAGTATGACCTCTTCCCTGAAGAAGCCACGTGTTAGCA
The DNA here is from genome assembly GCA_006408695.1 of Aepyceros melampus. Lineage (NCBI taxonomy): Eukaryota > Metazoa > Chordata > Mammalia > Artiodactyla > Bovidae > Aepyceros > Aepyceros melampus. Next base: position 282,562 of record SJXQ01008239.1, on the reverse strand, counting down.
CACATGTTCCTCTCACCACCTGCCACCCTACTGCCAGCAGGGTGATAGCTGGGGGTGGAGGGAATAACAGCATGAGTGGCTTAGGACTGGGTTTGAATTTTCTGTTTTGGGAGTTTGGTGGGACTTGTTTGTTAGTATTTTATATACAGATAACATTTTATTAATTACTTAACTTCAATTCCCCGGGTAATGGAAATAATGTCAGAAACCCATACCTGGAGAGAAAGAATAATTATTTTGTTTGGCTTTGGTAACATCCATGAAAGAATCTCCTTCGTTCTCAAAGCAGTATATCTCAGAGGAGGCACCCCATGTTTCTATGTTCAATTAATATCCAGTAGACTACTGTGAAACTCTTGACTCTGCTGTTTAATTTTAAAGTTCAGTTCAGTTCAGTCGCTCAGTCATGTCTGACTCTTTGCGACCCCATGAATCGCAGCACGCCAGGCCTCCCTGTCCATCACCAACTCCAAGAGTTCACTCAGACTGACGCCCATTGAGTCAGTGATGCCATCCAGCCATCTCATCCTCTGCCGTCCCCGATCCTCCTGCCCCCAATCCCTCCCAGCATCAGAGTCTTTTCCAATGAGTCAACTCTTCAAATGAGGTGGCCAAAGTACTAGAGTTTCAGCTTTAGCATCATTCCTTCCAAAGAAATCCCAGGGTTGATCTCCTTCAGAATGGACTGGTTGGATCTCCTTGCAGTCCAAGGGACTCTCAAGAGTCTTCTCCAACACCACAGTTCAAAACCATCAATTCTTTGGTGCTCAGCTTTCTTCACAGTCCAACTCTCACATCCATACATGACCGCAGGAAAAACCATAGTCTTGACTAGACGGACCTTAGTCGGCAAAGTAATGTCTCTGCTTTTGAATATACTATCTAGGTTGGTCATAACTTTTCTTCCAAGGAGTAAGCGCCTTTTAATTTCATGGCTGCAGTCACCATCTGCAGTGATTTTGGAGCCCAAAAAAACAAAGTCTGACACTGTTTCTACTGTTTCCCCATCTATTTCCCATGAAGTGATGGGGCCAGATGCCATGATCTTCGTTTTCTGAATGTTGAGCTTATCTTTTAATTTCATGGCTGCAATCACCATCTGTAGTGATTTCGGAACCCCAAAAAATAAAGTCTGACACTGTTTCCACTGTTTCTACATCTATTTCCCATGGAGTGATGGGACTGGATGCCATAATCTTCATTTTCTGAATGTTGAGTTTAAGCCAACTTTTTCACTCTCCACTTTTACTCTCATCAAGAGGCTTTTGAGTTCCTCTTCACTTTCTGCTATAAAGGTGGTGTCATCTGCTCTTCTGAGGTTATTGATATTTCCCCTGGAAAACCTGATTCCAGCTTGTGTTTCTTCCAGTCCAGCGTTTCTCATGATGTACTCTGCATATAAGTTATATAAGCAGGGTGACAATATACAGCCTTGACGTACTCCTTTTCCTATTTGGAACCAATCTGTTTTTCCATGTCCAGTTCTAACTGTTGCTTCCTGGCCTGCATACAGATTTCTCAAGAGGCAGGTTAGGTGGTCTGGTATTCCCATCTCTTTCAGAATTTTCCACAGTTTATTGTAAAAGATGTCCTTTTCATTATAGAGGGCTATAATGCAAAAGTAGGAAGTCAAGAAACACCTGGAGTAACAGGCAAATTTGGCCTTGGAATGTGGGATGAAGGCAGGTTAGGTGGTCTGGTATTCCCATCTCTTTCAGAATTTTCCACAGTTTATTGTAAAAGATGTCCTTTTCATTATAGAGGGCTATAATGCAAAAGTAGGAAGTCAAGAAACACCTGGAGTAACAGGCAAATTTAGCCTTGGAATATGGGATGAAAAAGTGAAAAGGCTAAAAGAGTTTTGCCAAGAGAACGCACTGGTCATAGAAAACACTCTTTTCCAACAACACAAGAAAAGATTCTACACATGGACATCACCAGATGGTCAACACCAAAATCAGATTGATTATATTCTTTACAGCCAAAGATGGAGAAGTTTTATATGGTCAGCAAAAACAAGACTGGAAGCTGACTGTGGCTCAAATCAAGAGCTCCTTATTGCCAATTCAGACTTAAATTGAAGAAAGTAGGGAAAACCACCAGACATTCAGGTATGACCTAAATCAAATCCCTTATGATTATACAGTGGAAGTGAGAAATACATTTAAGGGACTAGATCTGATAGAGTGCATAATAAACTATGGACTGAGGTTCATGACATTGTACAGGAGACAGGGATCAAGACCATCCCCATGGCAAACAAATGCAAAAAAGCAAAATGGCTGCCTAGGGAGGACTTATAAATAGCTGTGAAAAGAAGAGAAGCCAAGAGCAAAGGAGAAAAGGAAAGTTATAAGCATCTGAATGCAGAGTTCCAAAGAATAGCAAGAAGGGATAAGAAAGCCTTCCTCAGTGATAAATGCAAAGAAATAGAGGAAAACAAGAAAATGGGAAAGACTAGCGATGTCTTCAAGAAAATCAGAGATACCAAGGGAACATTTCATGCAAAGATGGGCTTGATAAAGGACAGAAATGGTATGGACCTAACAGAAGCAGAAGATATTAAGAAGAGGTGGCAAGAATACACAGAAGAACTGTACAAAAAAGATCTTCTTGACTCAGATAATCATGATGGTGTGATCACTCACCTAGAGCCAGACATCCTGGAATGTGAAGTCAAGTGGGCCTTAGAAAGCATCACTACGAACAAAGCTAGTGAAGGTGATGGCATTCCAGTTGAGAGATTTCAAATCCAGAAAGATGATGCTGTGAAAGTGCTGCACTCAATTTTCCAGCAAATTTGGAAAACTCAGCAGTGGCCACAGGACAGGAAAAGGTCAGTTTTCATTCCAATCCCAGAGAAAGGCAATGCCAAAGAATGCTCAAATTACAGCACAATTGCACTTATCTCACATGCTAATAAAGTAATGCTCAAAATTCTCCAGGCCAGGCTTCAGCAATATGTGAACCATGAACTTCCAAATGTTCAAGCTGGTTTTAGAAAAGGCAGAGAAACCAGAGATCAAATTGCCAACATCCACTGGATCATGGAAAAAGCAAGAGAGTTCCAGAAAAATATCTATTTCTGCTTTATTGACTATGCCAAATCCTTTGACTGTGTGGATCAATGTGAGATGAGTGCAATTGTGCAGTAGTTTGAGCATTCTTTGGCATTGCCTTTCTTTGGGATTGGAATGAAAACTGACCTTTTCCAGTCCTGCGGCCACTGCTGAGTTTTCCAAGTTTGCTGGCATATTGAGTGCAGCACTTTCACAGCATCATCTTTCAGGATTTGAAACAGCTCCACTGGAATTCCATCACCTCCACTAGCTTTGTTCCTAGTGATGCTTTCTAAGGCCCACTTGACTTCACATTCTAAGATGTCTGGGTCTAGATGAGTGATCACACCATCATGATTATCTGGGTCATGAAGATCTTTTTTGTACAATTCTTGCCACCTCTTCTTAATATCTTCTGCTTCTGTTAGGTCCATACCATTTCTGTCCTTTATCGAGCCCATCTTTGCATGAATGTCCCCTTGGTATCTCTAATTTTCTTGAAAAGATCTCTAGTCTTTCCCATTCTGTTCTTTTCCTCAATTTTTTGCATTGATCACTGAAGAGGCTTTCTTATCTCTTCTTGCTATTCTCTGGAACTCTGCATTCAGATGCTTATATCTTTCCTTTTCTCCTTTGCTTTTCACCTCTCTTCTTTTCACAGCTATTTGTAAGGCCTCCCCAGACAACCATTTTGCTTTTTTGCATTTCTTTTCCATGGGGATAGTCTTGATCCCTTTCTCCTGTACAATGTCACAAACCTCATTCCATAGTTCATCAGGCACTCTGTCTATCAGATCTAGGCCCTTAAGTCTATTTCTCACTTCTACTGTATAATCATAAGGGATTTGATTTAGGTCATACCTGAATGGTCCCTTTCAGTTCTCCTCCTTCAATTGAACTGATGTTCAGGTAAAGCTATGAAACAATCCAAAGACAAATAAAAGGAAAGACAAATAGCAGTAAGTACATTTTGCTAGTATCTTTCCTATGTCAGATCTCTGCCAAGTGCTTTACCTGCATTATCTTATTTAATCCTTCCCACCATCCTATGAGGTTGGCATTATAAATCCCCATTCTATAAATAGGGAAACGACAGGGTGGGTTGTTTCCAAAAGTCACATTCTAGTGAGTGATGGAGCAGGATACAAGGTCTAGCTACAGGAGAAGCCTGATAGGCTGCAGACTATGGATTCATGGCCTTAACCACTGTGCAAATTTTAATATGGAATCTGGAAAAAGTGAAAGGGAAGAAGGGCTACAGAAGAGAACTGAAGATGATACTGGGTGTCAAAATGACTGATCATTCTGAAGCAAGAAGGTAATTGAGGAAGTACTAGGATTAAAAAGTTTAAGACTAATGAGAGACACAGAACTGATGAGCAATACCTGGATAGTTAATGTTTAGTCTCATCTATAAATACTCTGAACTGCTAAAATGCAAATTGAAGCCACAATGAGATACCACCTCACACCTGTCAAAATGGCTATTATCAAAAATACCACAAATAACAAGTGTTGCCAAGGAAGTAGAGAAAAGGAAAGCCTGTTAGTGGTCATGTAAATTGGTGCAGTTACTAAGGAAAATGGTTTCCTTAGTATGGAGTTTACTCAAAAAATTAAAAATAGAACTACCATACAACTTAGCAATTTCACTCCTGAGTATTCATCCAAAGAAAGAGAAAATAGTAACTTGAAAATATATAAACACTCCTATGTTTACTGAAGCATTATTTACAATAGCAAGACATGGAAATAATCCAGGTATCAACTGAGGGATAAATGAATAAGAAAAAGGTGGCATATCCATACAGTGGAATATTATTTGGCCATAAAAAGGAATGAAATCTCACCATTTACAACAACATGGATGGATATTGACAGTATTATGCTAAGTGAAATATGCCAAACAGAGAAAGACGAATACTGTATCAACTCACTAATATGTGGAATCTAACAAACCTAAACTCGTAGAAACAGAGAACACATTGGTGCTTGCCAGAAGCAATCTAGGGTGGAAGAAGTGGGTGAACAAAGTCAAAAGGTACAAACTTAAAGTTACAAAATAATTAAGTCATGGGTATATACAATGTGCATGTGGTGATTGTAGTTAATATTGTATATTTTAAAGTTGCTAAGAGAATAGATCTTAAAATTCTCATAAAAAGAAAAAAATTATAATTATGTGAGATGAGGATGAGACAGAGAATGAGATGGTTAGATAGCATCATTGATTCAATGGACTTGAATCTAAGCAAACTTGGGGAATAGTAAAGAACAGAGGAGCCTGGTGGGCCACAGTCTATGGAGTCGCAAAGAGTCGGACACAACTTAATGACGGAACAACAACAACGTGAGGTGACATGTTAACTAGACTTATTGTGGGGATCATTATACATGTGGCAATGTACACAAATACTGAATCTTTATAAAACTAATATATGAATTGTATCTCAATAAAAAAGATAAACTGAGCTCCTAAATTCTCTATTTTAACCATAAATTATCTATGTGACATCTGCTCCATACAAATATAGTCAAAATGAAGGAAGTCATCTTCTCAGAAAAGCCAAAAATGGCCTCTCTTTTTATGCTTGGGTGGTAACTACCTCTTATGAGGAAGTAAGATCAACAGAAGAACCAAAGAATAGGGGAATAAGTTCGGTCAGCAATATCATGTTTATCTTCAAAGCACACTATCTGGAACATTTTGTCATTTTTTTTAGACCACCAGTGTTGAGAAGAGATTATTCAGAAGGATAATAATTTAAATGTAACAGGATGCTGTTTTGTAAGCTAGACCACCAGTTGGGTTGGACCAGCATGTGGATTTAGGCAATGCTTCTGGGAGTACTTGTGATCTTCCCTAAGACCCTAAAACAAGTATCTTTCACTGTCACAATCCTCAGAGACATGCAAAGCACGGAAAGGGCTCAAGCTATGACAGCAATGATATTCAGGTACATTAAAAATATGACTTCTGGAAACGTCCAGAGGAAACTAGATGGCAGGAAAGGACAGCCAAAGGAAAACATTGTAAATAAGGAGAGAGTCTGGGAGCAAATGAGAAGCCAAACAACACTTAAGTATCCAAAGCTAAAGTGCTGACTGGCCCAGAGCAAGGTGAGGCACTGACACCACACTTCTCAGGAGTTTGGGATAAACATGTACACACTGCTGTATTTAAAATGGATAACAGATAAGCACCTACTGTATGGCACAGGGACTTCTGCTCAATGTTACATGGTAGCCTGGATCCCCTGGGAGGGGATTTTGGTGAAGAACACAATGTATATGTGTGGCTGGGGCTTCCCAGGTGGCGCTAGTGGTAAAGAACCTGCCTGCTAATGCAGGACAGGTAAGAGACATGGGTTCGATCCGTGGGTTGGGAAGACCCCTGGAGGAGAGCATGGCAACCCACTCCAATATTCTTGCCTGGAGAATCCCACAAACAGAGGAGCCTGGGGCTACAGTCCATAGGTTCACACAGAGTCAGACAGAACTGACTTAGCACGCACACACACATATGTATAGCTGAGTCTCTTTGCTGTCTACCTGAAACTACACAACATTGTTAAGCAGCTATCCTCCAATATAAAACTAAAAAAAGAAAACTCAGTCTCTTTATTGGGTTTAAGAGCTTAGGCCTTAAGCAAAAGGAATACACTAAAGAACACCTGGACACTTTTGTCTCTTCTAAACCAAGACTCAGAACTTAAACACAGTCCATAAAGCCTACATATCTGCTCTCATTATCCACATTGTTCAAGCCTCAAGGAAATTTCACATCTCTCATCCTGTCTTTGAAAGGAATGACAACTGTATCCAAATGCCATCAAGGTTTGGGGGCTATGACCCTGCCAACTTCAGAGACTGACAATGCTTCAGAGTACAGGGAGGGTGTTAGCAGCTAAAAGTGCTTAAGAAAACAAAACCATAATAAAGAATGTGTCACAATCACCCCTCAATACTATGAATATAATAATTTCATGTGTAATGAGGTATCATTTCCCATTACTACTGAGCATTCAGTCTTCTTTTTTTTTATGTTTCAAATTGGGGGTCCAGAGGCACTCACAAATCGGCACACTGCTTATAGCAGTTGCTTGTGCAAAATGAGTAACATTCTTCAATATAAAATAGCTCATATGACTTGAGTTTACATATATAAGTTCACATTTTAAAACAACGCATAAAGATCTAAACAACATGCATGAAGCAAAATATCTTTACAGTGGTAACTAGCTGGACTTTGAACACTAGAAGTAGTAATAGTTTTATTTTTCAGTTCAGTTCAGTTCAGTCGCTCAGTCGTGTCCGACTCTTTGCGACCCCTATGCCAGGCCTCCCTGTCCATCACTATCTCCCGGAGTTTTATTTTTATAGATATATTTAAATTATTTTATTTATATCCAGAAAATTAAATATCCAGCTTTATTTTCAAACTTGATTAAAATTTATTATATTTATTAATTCCCATTTGAATTTTACCTCTTAATTTCAATAGAGCTTTTTTAATATTTCAGAAGAAGAAAAAGAACTTTTTGGAAAATACAAAAATATTTTATTTTTCAATCTTTACATCTATTTTATGTTTTTAAAAAGCGTGTTCAAATTTAGTACACTATACTTTATTTTTTTAATTTTTATTTTTTAGTTTGTTTTGCTTTACAATACTGTATTCGTTTTGCTATACATTGACATGAATCAGCCACGAGAGTACACTATACTTTAGATCATCAAGGTTGAAAACAAGACAAAATTATGATAGAAAATGAGAAATGAGTTCAAAAATGTAAAAAGGCTGAAATTTTAAAAATAGAAATTTCATTGAAATAAAGGGACATTTGTCATTAGGAGAATAAGATATGTTTTATATAACACATTAGGTTCGCTTGATTCATACTCAAGTATTTAGAATTTTACATGGGCATCTCCATTTTTTCACTCTTACTCTGGGCCTCAAAAATGTTGAGGGCAGGACTGTCTACGCACCTTAAAAAAGAGAGAAATATGTTAAAAAAAAAAAAAAAAACTTTCTTTAAATGTGCAAACCTGTCACAGTAAGACCCTACGCCACTCTGCTGTATGAATTGCCATTTTGCCCCTGGAGAGCTCATAACATAACTGAAACTCACGTTAGCTCTGAAAGTCTGTTATGAGGCAGTCATTACCTCCCACCACATGCTCAAGAAGGAAAGAACTGGACTCTAGCAGGAGAGGCCATTTTCCCATTGACCAAAGGGTGAAATGAACAGCTTGGGTCAAGAGGCAGAATTCCAGACCATAGCAAGTCAGGATAAACACTCCAGGTCACTAGAGGTCAAGGGCAAGTTGCACACACCAAGCAGAGAGGCGGCAGCCAACCTATAGGACCAGAAAGGCCAAGCCAGGCAGCGTCTGCCCTCGCCTCCTCTGATTCTGGAGAATTCTCTGAATAACACAATAGCCACAACAAATCAGGGCCTCCCTCTCTCAGAAGAAGTGGTCACTGATGCATGTGGTGAGAAGACTACTGCTGTGAGAGTCCCCTCAGCCTAGGGACTTCCACAAGCTGGTGGAATCTAAGAAATATTCAACTTCTATTGATACAGGGAAAAATATTTGTATGAATATGACTAAGTAACAATATCCCAAGTTCAGTCCTTAAGTAACGTAAGACTTAGAAAAAGGACTAAGTAAGACTAATCCGTTTTAAAAATTTCCCTGAATACAATAAAATACTATTTTGAGATATATATTTAAAAATCTAGAATTTTCAACTTTTTTGTCTCAAGCTTAAACTACATAATATAATACATGAGTACTTTAAGAAACCAAAATTCTCAAGAGATAACTTGGCAAACTTTAGGTTGGCTAGTTTTTTGACGGCATAATTGATATGTTACACTCTTCTAGGCCGTAAATGTCATAGATACCACTTAACCAAAAAAATAAACAGACTTGAAAGAGAGGCTCTCTGTTCTAAATCAAACATAGCAAATAAAATGCGTTGGGAAAGGATCCTTTCTCAAAGAGCTCTAAACACTATGATAATCAGCTTTTTCTGGGAAGATGATTCCATTCCTTTGCAATAGTCAACATTTCCTTGGAAAACAAACAGAAGTTACTCTCTGTGCTTGGGATATTTGCATCCAAGGGACAATGTTACTGAGGAATTTATCAGTCCAGTCACTGGTGAAAATGTGAGAACACTCCAGAAGACATGTTCTGTAAGTCTCCCATCAGGAGGAACCTCTAACGCCCTCAGCCACGTTCAAGCCTTTCTGATGACAGAAATGCTATGCAGGAGTCAGTCTTTGCAGATGAGAGGAACTGAGGCATAATGGAATGTAACTGTCTATACAGTTAATATTTCTCTTCGCTACTATGGGAGATTTTCTTCAGACCATTTAAATAGGCATGATATTCACCACATATGTTAACTGCCTAGAAATATTTCTTTGAAACTCTTCCAACTAACCTCTTTTAAACAAATTATGCTGCTCTGTCTGTAGTTGGAAAAGCAGCCCACACCCAAATATCAGCTTCCCACTTGAAATACACAGGCCGAGGAATTTTCTCATTCATCTCCTCATTTTGTTGGCTCTCTTATGTTGGCTGTGTTTCACTCTAAGCTATTAGGGCAAGAACTTAATGATCCAGCAATCCCAATCCTGGATATAAATCTGGATAAGATGAAAATTGCAATTCGAAAAGGTGTTTGTCCCTCAATGTTCGTAGCAACACTATTTACAGCAGCCAAGACATGGAAACAATCCAAGTGACCATCAACAGACAATTGGCTTAAGAAGTGGTATATATACAGTGGAATAATATTCAGTCATGAAAAGAATGAAATATTGCTGTTTGCAGCAAGGTAGATAGACCTAGAAAAAATTATACTAAGTGAAGTAAGTCTAATAGAAAAAGACAAATACTATACCACTTATATGTGGAATCAAAAAAATAATACAAACGAATCTATATATGAAACAAACCCACAGACAGAGAAAATAAGCTTATGGTTACCAAAGAGGAAAGGGATCAAGGAAGGATTAAATCAGGACTATGAAATTAACAGCTACAAACTAGTACATAGTAAATATATAAGCAAGAAGGATTTACTATCTAACACAGGGAAATACAGTCAATGTCTTATATTAACCAATAATAGAAAATAATCTGAAAAATATAAATATATAACTGAATCAAACTACAATACAACTGAGGCTAACACAATATTGAAACCAACTATACTTAAAAATTTATATAAAATAAAATAAAGTCACAAAAAGCCAGCATTTAATGAGCATTCACTATATGTCTGACACTAGGTTGTAAGCTATCCATGAATTATCTCACTTAGTCTTTTTCATAACACTGTGAGTGTAGAACTATTGTTATTATGCTCATTTTTCAGATGAAGGTTGAGGTGTCAGTTCAGTTCAGTTACTAAATTGTGTCCGACTCTTTACAACCCCATGAATTATAGCACGCCAGGTGCCTCTGTCCATCACCAACTCCCAGAGTTCAACCAAACTCACATCCATCGAATTGGTAATGCCATCCAGCCATCTCATCCTCTGTCATCCCCTTCTCCTCCTGCCCCCAATCCCTCCCAGCATCAGAGTCTTTTCCAATGAGTCAACTCTTCCCATGAGGTGGCCAAAGTATTGGAGCTTCAGCTTTAGCATCATTCCTTCCAAAGAACATCCAGAACTGATCTCCTTTAGAATGGACTGGTTGGATCTCCTTGCAGTCCAAGGGACTCTCAAGAGCCTTCTCCAACACCACAGTTCAAAAACATCAATTCTTCGGCGCTCAGCTTTCTTCACAGTCCAACTCTCACATTCATACATGATCACTGGAGAAACCATAGCCTTGACTAGACGGACCTTTGTTGACAAAGTAATGTCTCTGCTTTTCAATATGCCATCTAGGTTGGTCATAACTTTCATTCCAAGGAGTAAGCGTCTTTTAATTTCATGGCTGCAATCACCATCTGCAGTGATTTTGGAGCCCCAAAAAATAAAGTCTGACACTGTTTCCACTGTTTCCCCATCTATTTCCCATGAAGTGATGGGACCAGATGCCATGATCTTAGTTTTCTGAATGCTGAGCTTTAAGCCAACTTTTTCACTCTCCTCTTTCACTTTCATCAAGAGGCTCTTTAGTTCCTCTTCAGTTCAGTTCATTTCAATTCAGTTCAGTTGCTCAGTTGTGTCCAACTCTTTGTAATCTCATGAATCGCAGCACACCAGGCCTCTTGTTCATCACCAACTCCTAGAGCTCACTCAGATTCACATCCATCGAGTCAGTTATGCCATTCAGCCATCTCATCCTGTCGTCCCCTTCTCCTCCTGCCCCCAATCCCTCCCAGCATCAAAGTCTTTTCCAATGAGTCAGCTCTTCGCATGAGGTGGCCAAAGTATTGAAGTTTCAGCTTTAGCATCATTCCTTCCAAAGAAATCCCAGGGTTGATCTCCTTCAGAATGGACTGCTTGGATCTCCTTGCACTCCAAGGGACTCTCAAGAGTCTTCTCCAACACCACAGTTCAAAAGCATCAATTCTTCGGCGCTCAGCCTTCTTCACAGTCCAACTCTCACATCCATACATGACCACAGGAAAAACCATAGCCTTGACTAGACGGACCTTAGTCGGCAAAGTAATGTCTCTGCTTTTGAATATACTATCTAGGTTGGTCATAACTTTTCTTCCAAGGAGTAAGCGTCTTTTAATTTCATGGCTGCAGTCACCATCTGCAGTGATTTTGGAGCCCAAAAAAATAAAGTCTGACACTATTTCCACTGTTTCCCCATCTATTTCCCATGAAGTGATGGGACCGGATGCCATGATCTTTGTTTTCTGAATGTTGATTTCACTCTCCTCTTTCACTTTCATCAAGAGGCTTTTTAGCTTCTCTTCAGTGTCTGCCGTAAGGGTGGTGTCATCTGCATATCTGAGGTTATTGATATTTCTCCCGGCAATCTTGATTCCAACTTGGGCTTCTTCCAGTCCAGCGACTCTCATGATATACTCTGCATATAAGTTAAATAAGCAGATTGACTTGACGTACTCCTTTTCCTATTTGGAACCAGTCTGTTGTTCCATGTCCAGTTCTAACTGTTGCTTCCTGATTTGCATATAGGTTTCTCAAGAGGCAGGTTAGGTGGTCTGGTATTCCCATCTCTTTCAGAATTTTCCACAGTTGATTGTGATCCACACAGTCAAAGGCTTTGGCATAGTCAATAAAGCAGAAATAGATGTTTTTCTGGAACTCTCTTGCTTTTCTATGATCCAGCAGATGGTGGCAATTTGATTAGAGCCAGCTGGAACATCTGGAAGTTCATAGTTCACGTATTGCTGAAGCCTGGATTGGAGAATTTTGAGCATTACTTAACTAGCGAGTGAGATGAGTGCAATTGTGTGGTAGTTTGAGCATTCTTTGGCATTGCCTTTCTTTGGGATTGGAATGAAAACTGACCTTTTCCAGTCCTGTGGCCACTGCTGAGTTTTCCAGATTTGCTGGTATATTGAATGCAGCACTTTCACAGCATCATCTTTCAGGATTTGAAACAGCTCAACTGGAATTCCATCACCTCCACTAGCTTTGTTCCTAGTGATGCTTTCTAAGGCCCACTTGACTTCACTTTCCAGGATGTCTGGCTCTTGGTGAGTGATCACACCATCGTGATTATCTTAGTTGTGAAGATGTTTTTGTACAGTTCTTCTGTGTATTCTTGCGACCTCTTCTTAATATCTTCTGCTTCTGTTAGGTCCATGCCATTTCTGTCCTTTATCGAGCCCAGCCTTGCATGAAATATTCCCTTGGTATCTCTAATTTTCTTGAAGAGATCTCTAGTCTTTCCCATTCTGTTGTTTGCCTCTATTTCTTTGCATTGATCGCTGAAGAAGGCTTTCTTATCTCTCCTTGCTATTCTCTGGAACTCTGCATTCAGGTGCTTATATCTTTCCTTTTCTCCTTTGCTTTTCTCTTCTCTTCTTTTTCACAGCTATTTGTAAGGCCTCCCCAGACAGCTATTTTGCTTTTTTGCATTTCTTTTCCATGGGGATGGTCTTGATCCCTGTCTCCTATACAATGTCACGAAGCTCATTCCATAGTTCATCAGGCACTCTATCTATCAGATCTAGGCCCTTAAATCTATTTCTCACTTCCACTGTATAATCATAAGGGATTTGATTTAGGTCATACCTGAATGGTCTAGTGGTTTTCCCTACTTTCTTCAATTTCAGTCTGAATTTGACAATAAGGAGTTCCTGATCTGAGCCACAGTCAGCTCCCAGTCTTTTTTTGCTGACTGTATAGAGAGAGATTAAATAAACTGCTCCAGAAATTTGATACCAGAATCCAAACTTTGAAGTACTTAGTTGTACTAATTCTAAGAGGCATATTTTTTTCACATTTAAACATCTCTGAAATCTCTGGGGTTACCTGACAACATTAAAAAAATACAATTAAAAAGATTTTAAAGATACAATTAAAACTGGCAGCAGTTTTCTTCCTTAATGGTACATAAAGTAACACTGTGTTTATAAACTATGACGTCTTCATTTCTCTGACCAGTCTTGGTCACTTGTAATTTCTGTCTTAATCATATTTAATTCCCCCATAGGATCTGACCCCATCCAATACAGGGTAGACATTCAATAATTCCTTTCTTATCTTCCTTCTCGTTACTTTCTTTCTCTCCATTTTATTGAGATATAATTGGTATATAAATTGTATTAATTTAAAGCATATACCATAATGATTTGATGTATGTTTATAATGCACAGTGATTACCACAATAAGTTTAGTTAACATCCATCACCTCACAATATAAGACTCCTTAATGTACCTGCCCTTTCAGGGTGATTCCAGGTCTCTCTTTCCATTGACCAAGCTGTCCTGTGATTTCAGGGTAAAACTTGTGACATCCCTAGTAGCTCAGTATACTAGCTTGCTAACTGGTACAAGAAGAACTAGTGTGTAGTCATATTTATAATTCTGACCCCAGAAAATTTCACATACCTCATATAGCTCAGAAAAAAATGACAAAATAACTGGGTGACGTGTTGTCTGCAGATTAAATGAGCTCATCACATCTGTGTCTTCTCTTCTCATGAAGCAACAGAGACCACATGCTGTATAATCTTTTCCATCACCAGTTACTCAGCATCCACACATTATCTTCCACATGGGCAGAGATCCCACACCCATCAATATTTGCAGCTCCCTAACAAAATCCTTTCAAATAGATTTGAGCAGCATCTTTTCTGGCCCTACAAAAACTTCACAGGTTCCCCACCACTCCTGCCTTTGAATGTCCCTATGATAGCTTTCATATAGTTCATGTTAACGTAATTCATTTGTTCTTATAAAGAAAGCTAGACTAAAAATCCAGGGCTTTTCTTGTGGCTCAGCTGGTAAAGAATCCTCAGGCAATGCAAGGGACCTGAGTTCCATCCTTGGGTTGGGAAGATCCCCTGGAGAAGGGAAAGGCTACCCACTCTAGTATTCTGGCCTAGAGAATTCCATGGACTTTATAGTCCATGGGGTCGCAAAGAATCGGACAGGACTTAGCAACTTTCACTTAAAGACTAAAAATCCAAGCCTAAATATAATGAGAATAACCTGCAGTACTCCTCATTTGCATATCATAAAAATATCTGAAGGACAAACAGAAAATCATACTAACTAATTTTTAAAATAAAAATGTTTATCTAGAGTAAGGTAGTAATTGCATGCAGCTGGGTTGAAGCCAAGACGGAAATTTCCGGTGGTGCCAGAGGTAAATCTGCCATGTATATATGGGCAGCTCTCTTTCCAGCTCTGGGTTTATGAGGCTTTAAAAGCAGGTGACACACATGTACCCCAGTACCTCCAAACTATCTGCCTAAATTTACATTTATGGAGGTTGCTGTCAGGTGAAATTTCTGCCCAAACCTGAAGACAAGCAAGCATGTCAACTAAATGGAAACCCGTAAAAAGGTAAAGAGGAAACAGGCCCTGAGGGGAACATGGACAGGATTCAACCTCATTTACAGAAACTTCACACACCTATTCAGACTCTGCAGGCCTATGGAGCATGCTCTGGTGCATAGGGTGGGTAGAATGTCAGGGAGTGAAGCCAGCCTTCATTTGACCTCTGTGCCTGTCACCCTGCTGACATTATTTGAGGCTCTCTCCTTCCCCCAAGATCTTGAGATATATAGTCCTCACCTTTCTCTTCATTAGCCCTTCTTTGCACTAATTTAATTGGTTAACTTAATACGTCTCATCTTTTCCATCTTCACCAACACCTCCATCCCTTCATGTCCCTACAAAGTACACTATACCTTCAGAGCTTGAATGTTCCATTTCTCCTTCCTTGTCTTCCCTACCAAACAGGCTCTCTTCCTTTGTCAAGAGAGCCACTAATCCTTTAGATCCAGGAAACAGAGATGCTGAGACATTGCCATATTCTCAGAGTAGGTTAACTAAACTCCAGTCTTAAATAAACAACCCATTGGTCCCTCAAAAGACTTTGAAGCCAAAGACACATGAGCCCTACTATATCTGCCAGCACTGAAGTCTCAGTCTGGGATCCAATGGGCTTCTGAATTGGTCAAGGCTCTCTAAAGAAACAGAACCAATAGTATATATGAAGTGAAAGTGAAAGTGTTAGTCACTCAGTTGTCTCCGACTCTGTGACCCCATGGACTGTAGCCCACCAGTTCTTTTCTGTCCGTGGAACTCTCTAGGCAAGAATACTGGAATGGGTTGCCCTTCCCTTCTCCAGGTGATCTTTCTGACCCAGGGATCGAACCCGGGTCTCCTGCATTGCAGGCAGATTCTTTCCCATCTGAGCCATTAGGGAAACCACTAATACAATGTGTGTGTGTGTGTGTGTGTGTGTACACATAGATTTAAGTGATTGACTCAAGTAATAGTGAGGTGAGGTGAGGTGAGGTGAGGTTGCTCAGTCGTGTCCGACTCTTTGCGACCCCATGGACTGTAACCTACTAGGCTTCTCAGTCCATTGGATTCTCCAGGCAAGAATACTGGAGTGGATTGCCATTTCCTTCTCCAGAGGATCTTCCCAACCCAGGGATCGAACCCGGGTCTCCAGCATTGGAGGCAGACGCTTTAACCTCTGAGCCATAGGGGCTGGCAAGTCCAAATTGTGCAGAGCAGACTAGCAGGCTGGAAAGTCCAATCCTGCATTGCAGGCAGATTCTTTCCCATCTGAGCCATTAGGGAAACCACTAATACAATGTGTGTGTGTGTGTGTGTGTGTGTACACATAGATTTAAGTGATTGACTCAAGTAATAGTGAGGTGAGGTGAGGTGAGGTGAGGTTGCTCAGTCGTGTCCGACTCTTTGCGACCCCATGGACTGTAACCTACTAGGCTTCTCAGTCCATTGGATTCTCCAGGCAAGAATACTGGAGTGGATTGCCATTTCCTTCTCCAGAGGATCTTCCCAACCCAGGGATCGAACCCGGGTCTCCAGCATTGGAGGCAGACGCTTTAACCTCTGAGCCATAGGGGCTGGCAAGTCCAAATTGTGCAGAGCAGACTAGCAGGCTGGAAAGTCCAGCAAAGTCAATGTTACACCCTTGAGTCCAAAGGCAGACTGGAAAGCTGAATTCCTTCCTCTTGCAGGGACTTCAGCCTTTTCTATGAAGGCCTTCAGCTGATTAGATAAGGCTTCCCTACATTATGGAGGGTAATCTGCTTTACTCAAAGTCCACTGATTTAAGTGTTAATCACATTTAAAAAATACCTTCACAGCAACACAGCAACGTCTAGACTTGCATTTGACCAGACAACCATGGCCTACCACCATGGGTTCCAAGAAACCTAATCTCTCCCCAGGATCCTCTAAGCATGATCCCCTCTTCTCCAGGCCACTTAGCCTGGGAGCTGATCCATTCTCCATCTGTATAAAGTCACTCCTCTGACATAGTCATATCCCAAATGTGAAAGATCCCAGAGGCCCAGAGATTTCTCAGCCACCCCAGATTTCAGGGGCAGGTCTCTCCCCTCCAGAGCTCAACATTGTGTCCAAATGTGGAAAGTGAGGTTCTTCTTCTCTCCACACCCACAAAGATCGAAATGGAGCCTCCTCACCCCACCAAGAGAATTGAACTGGACGGTTGATAGAGTCCCTGAATCCACCTGTCATATATTTCTAGACTGTGTCTCTTAAGCATCTGAACAGAACACTCTTAAGTATTTATCCTTAAAGCGCTCAGAGATCTCTAGATTGGTATCATTTTATTTTTTTAAAAAATTGGCATTTTTCATATATCAAAATTTATATGTTAGGAAATGTGTTCATTTAATCTGTAAGCTTACTCATAATTTCAGAAATAGACTCATTCCTTACTGTTTTTGGCAATAGGAATTATAGCTCTGAGAAAACACAAATAAAAGAAGATACACCCCAGATTCGGAGACCATGTGAATTGAGTTCTTGAAGCCACAGAGTAAGTCAGGAGGCAGAGTCACTGAAAACAAAGCTTGGCGCAGTGTGTAGAGGAGCGCTCACTCCCTACAGTTGGCATCACTTTTATATGCAGAGGCTTTGTAAAGAATTCTGGAAGCCATGGGAGAGGAATGTCATTCACCAGAGAGAAAAACAAAATATGAGCAATAGCATCTCCACCAGAGAGTAGATTTTCCACTTCTTCATTCTCTAGCCAGACAACTGCAAGCAACTGTAGCATCCTAACATGAGTTACCTAAGATCCTAGTAGCATTGTGGAAATGAAATTAGTTTCTCTACTCTTTGTACAATCGATCATTCAAATGGAGAGGGGTGGCTGCAGCCAGCCCCCATAGAGCCTTGGGTTCAAGGAGGAAGTGGTCACCATTTCTGTTTCATGCTGGCCTGTTCCTTCCCCTTAGAAGGAAGTTGAATGCTGTGAACAGCTGATCTTATCTGCCCTGTTAGCATCATTAGTATTTGACATTTACCCAGCAGAGATAGTACAGTTCAGTTCAGTTCAGTTCAGTGGCTCAGGCGTATCCGACTCTTTGAGACCCTATGAATCGCAGCACGCCAGGCTTCCCTGTCGNGTGATAGAGCTACAATGATGTAGCTTTGATTTGCATTTTTCTAATAATTCGCGATGTTGAGCATCTTTTCATTGCCCATTGGCCATCTGTATGTTTTCTTTGGAAAAATGAAACATTCCTATTTAGGTCTTCTGCCCATTTTTTGATTGAATTGTTTGTTTTTTTGATATTGAGCTGTATAAGCTGTCTATATATTTTGGAAGTTAATCCCTTGTCTGATACATCATTTGCAAATATTTTCTACTGCTGCATAGGTATCTTTTTGTTTAGGTTTCCTTTGCTATGCAAAATGTATTGTTTAATTATGTCCCATTTATTTTTGCTTTTATTTCCATCTCCTACATACACAACTTCAAGCTGCAAACTTTCAAAGAGGCAAATGTGTGTTCACATGTCCATTCACCTTTTTAGTTCACATGTTTGACATACATTGTTACATGAGTGCAAGTCATGGAGAGTGAGTCCTCCGGCTCTGTTCTTTTTTCTCAAGAATATTTTGGCTATCTGGGATCTTTTGCATTTCCAATGGCAACCCACTCCAGTGTTCTTGCCTGGAGAATCCCAGGGATGGGGGAGCCTGGTGGACTGCCATCTCTGGGGTTGCAGAGTCGGACACGACTGAAGCGACTTAGCAGCAGCAGCAACAGATTTTAAATTATTTGTTTTAATTATGTGAAAAATGCCATTCAGTTTGAAAAACCTGAATGAACTTTTTGGCTAACCCAATACCAATGGCATTTTTCACATGAGTGAGTGAAGTTGCTCAGTCGTATCAGCCTCTTTGCGACCCCATGGACTGTAGCCTACCAGGCTCCTTTGTCCATGGGATTCTCCAGGCAAGAATACTGGAGTGGGTTGCCATTTCCTTCTCCAGAGGATCTTCCCAACCCAGGGATCGAACCCAGGTCTCCCACACTGTGGGCAGATGATTTAACCTCTGAGCCACCAGGGAAGCCGAACTTTTTGGCCAACCTAGTTATTTGATAGGATTGCATTGAATCTGTAGATTGCCTTGGGTATGATTGCATGTGGTTGCATTTTAATAATATTGATTATTCCAGTCCAAGAACACAGTATATATCTTCGAACCTATTTCTGTTGCCTTCAGTTTCTTCCATCAGTGCCTTATAGTTTTGGGAATAGTCTTTTGCCCACTTCACTTCAGTTCAGTTCAGTCGCTCAGTTGTGTCCGACTCTTTGCAACCCCATGAATTGCAGCACGCCAGGCCTCCCTGTCCATCACCAACTCCCGGAGTTCACTCAGACTCACGTCCATCGAGTCAGTGATGCCATCCAGCCATCTCATCTTCTGTTGTCCCCTTCTCTTCCTGCCCCCAATCCCTCCCAGCATCAAAGTCTTTTGCAATGAGTCAACTCTTTGCTTGAGGTGGCCAAAGTACTGGAGTTTCAGCTTTAGCATCATTCCTTCCAAAGAAATCCCAGGGTTGATCTCCTTCAGAATGGACTGGTTGGATCTCCTTGCAGTCCAAGGGACTCTCAAGAGTCTTCTCCAACACCACAGTTCAAAAGCATCAATTCTTCTGCGCTCAGCCTTCTTCACAGTCCAACTCTCACATCCATACATGACTACTGGAAAAACTATAGCCTTGACTAGATGGACCTTAGTCGGCAAAGTAATGTCTCTGCTTTTGAATATGCTATCTAGGTTGCTCATAACTTTTCTTCCAAGGAGTAAGCGTCTTTTAATTTCATGGCTGCAATCACCATCTGCAGTGACTTTGGAGCCCCAAAAAATAAAGTCTGATGCTGTTTCTTCTGTTTCCCCATCTATTTACCATGAAGTGATGGGACCAGATGCCATGATCTTCATTTTCTGAATGTTGAGCTTTAAGCCAACTTTTTCACTCTCCTCTTTCACTTTCAACAAGAGGCTTTTTAGCTCCTCTTCACTTTCTGCCATAAGGGTGGTGTCATCTGCATATCTAAGGTTATTGATATTTATTCTGGCAATCTTGATTCCAGCTTGTGTTTCTTCCAGTCCAGCGTTCCTCATGATGCATTCTGCATAGAAGTTAAATAAGCAGGGTGACAGTATACAGCCTTGATGTACTCCTTTTCCTATTTGGAACCAGTCTGTTGTTCCATGTCCAGTTCTAACTGTTGCTTCCTGACCTGCATACACAATTCTTCTGCGCTCAGCCTTCTTCACAGTCCAACTCTCACATCCATACATGACTACAGGAAAAACCATAGCCTTGACTAGATGGACCTTAGTCGGCAAAGTAATGTCTCTGCTTTTGAATATGCTATCTAGGTTGCTCATAACTTTTCTTCCAAGGAGTAAGCGTCTTTTAATTTCATGGCTGCAATCACCATCTGCAGTGACTTTGGAGCCCCAAAAAATAAAGTCTGATGCTGTTTCTTCTGTTTCCCCATCTATTTACCATGAAGTGATGGGACCAGATGCCATGATCTTCATTTTCTGAATGTTGAGCTTTAAGCCAACTTTTTCACTCTCCTCTTTCACTTTCAACAAGAGGCTTTTTAGCTCCTCTTCACTTTCTGCCATAAGGGTGGTGTCATCTGCATATCTAAGGTTATTGATATTTATTCTGGCAATCTTGATTCCAGCTTGTGTTTCTTCCAGTCCAGCGTTCCTCATGATGCATTCTGCATAGAAGTTAAATAAGCAGGGTGACAGTATACAGCCTTGATGTACTCCTTTTCCTATTTGGAACCAGTCTGTTGTTCCATGTCCAGTTCTAACTGTTGCTTCCTGACCTGCATACAGATTTCTCAAGAGGCAGGTCAGGTGGTCTGGGATTCCCATCTCTTTCAGAATTTTCCACAGTTTCTTGTGATCCACACAGTCAAAGGCTTTGGCATAGTCAATAAAGCAGAAATAGATGTTTTTCTGGAACTCTGTTGCTTTTTCCATGATCGAGCAGATGTTGGCAATTTGATCTCTGGTTCCTCTGCCTTTTCTAAAACCGGCTTGAACATCAGGAAGTTCACGGTTCACATATTGCTAAAGCCTGGCTTGGAGAATTTTGAGCATTACTTTACTAGCACGTGAGATGAGTGCAATTGTGCCCACTTAGGTAAGTTTTTTTGGGGGGCTTCCGTGGGGCTCAGAGGTTAAAGCGTCTGCCCTCAATGTGGAAGACCCGGGTTCAGTCCCTGGGTCGGGAAGATCCCCTGGAGAAGGAAATGGCAACTCACTCCAGTACTCTTGCCTGGAGAATCCCATGGAGGGAGGAGCCTGGTAGGCTACAGTCCATGGGGTGGCCAAGAGTTGGACACGACTGAGCAACAAAGTACTACTAGGTAGGTTTATTCCTTGGCATTTTATTCTTTTTGATACAATTGTAAATAGAATTGTTTCCTTAATTTCTCTTTCTAATATTGTTAGTGTAGAGAAATGCAACAGGACTTCTGTATATTAATTTTGTATTTGACAACTTTCCTGAATTCATTGATGAGTTTTAGTAGTTTTCTGATGATGTCTTTAGGATTGTTTTTTAATTGAAGTATAGTGGCTTTGTGGCTCAGAGGTTAAAGCGTCTGCCTCTAATGCGGGAGACCCGGGTTCGATCCCTGGGTTGGGAAGATCCTCTGGAGAAGAAAATGGCAACCCACTCCAGTATTCTTGCTTGGAGAATCTCATGGACTGAGGAGCCTGGTGGGCTGCAGTCCATGGGGTCACAAAGAGTCAGACACGACTGAGTGACTTTACTTACTTATAGTTGATTTACAGTGCTGTGCCAATCTCTGCTGTACACCAAAGCGACTCAGTTACACATGCATCCTTTTTTATATTCTCTTCCATATGGTTTATCACAGGTTACTGAATATAGTTCCTTGTGCTGTATGTTAGTGCCTTGTGATGTATCCATTCTACATGTGATAGTTTGCCTCTGCCAACCCCCGATTCCCAGTCCCTCCCTCTCCCTGCCCCACGGCCCTTGGCCACCGCAAGTCTGCTCTCTCTGTCCACGAGTCTGTTTCTGTCTTGTAGGTAGATTCATTTGCGCCACATTTTAGATTCCCCATATAAGTGATGTCATATGGCATTTGCCTTTCCCTCTCTGACTGACTTCACTTAGGATGATAATCTCTGGTTGCATTTAGGATTTTCTATATACAGTGTATGTCATCTGCAAAGAGTAACAGTTTTACATCTTCCTTTTAAATTTGGATTCCTTTTGTTTTCACCTCTGATTGCTGTGACTAAGACTTCCAAAACTCTGTAGAATAAAAGTGGTGAGTGTGGGAATCCTTGTCTTGTTCCTGATCTTAAGAGAATGTTATTAGCTTTCACCACTGAGAATGATGTTTGCTGTGGGTGTTATTGGCTGTCTTGTGAAAGGTGAGGTGACTCTGTGAGTCAGTTTCTTTCTAGGCTGTTTATTCTGTTCCATTGTTCCATGTGTCTGTCTTTACACCGATAACTTACTATTTGATTACTGTAGCTTCATAATATTAATATATTTTGAAATCAGAAAGTGTGATGCCTCCAGCTTTGTTCTTCCTTCTTAAGGTTGCTTTAAGAAACCTTAAGGGGGAGCCTTTTGTGGTTCCATGTGAATTTTAGGATTTTTTTCTATTTCTGTTAATAATATCGGGATATTGATGAGGATACCATTGAAGAGTGAAGAATGGCTAAGGGACCCAAGTTATACTTTGGGTAGTATAGACATCTTTAAAGCACTGTCTTCCTCAAGATGAACATGGGGTGCCTTTCCATTCATTTGCACCCAGTTTCTTTCAGCGACATTTTGTTGTTTTCAGTTTATGTCTCTTGCCTCCTTGGCCAAGTTTATTCCTACATATTTCATTCTTTTTGATGCTATTGTAAATGGGATTGTTTTCTTAATTTTCTTTTCAGCTAATTCATTATTAATATATAGGAGTGTTGTTAGAAATGCAACTGATTTTTGTATGCTGATTTTTTTTATTCTACAACTGTACTGAATTTATTAGTTCTAATAGTTTTTTCATGAAATCTTCAGGGTTTTCTACATGTAAGATCAGTTCATTTGTAAATAGAGAAAAATTTACTTCTTCCATTCCAGTGGATGCCTTTTATATCTTATCTATCTACCTTTCTTATGCCACAGAAATAAGAAGACTCATAAGAGACTTCTGTGAAAAACTATGTGCCAAAAAATTGACAACCTAAAAGAAATGGATAAATTCTTGGAAACATACAGTGTATCAAAGATGAATCACAAAGAAACAGAAAATCTGAATAGACCAATAACTACTAAAGAGATTAAATCTGTAATCAAAATGCTCCCAACAACAAAAGGTCCAAGACCAGATGGCTTCATAGGAAAATTCTACCAAGTATTTAAAGGAGAATTAACACCAATCTTTCTGTTTGGGGAGATTTTTGACCGTTATTTCTTCAAACATGCTCTCTGTCCTTTTGTTTCTCTTTTCTCTTTCTGGAACTCCCATAATGCATATATTGGTTTACTGTGTGTTATCCCATAAGTCCCTTAGCTTTTCTTCACTTTTCTTTTTTGTTGTTGTTCCTCTGACTCTAAATAATTTCAGATGACCTTCTTTGAGTTTGCTGATTCTTCTGTTTGATCAAGTGTGCTGTTGAACTCCTCTAAAA
The DNA here is from genome assembly GCA_006408695.1 of Aepyceros melampus. NCBI lineage: Eukaryota > Metazoa > Chordata > Mammalia > Artiodactyla > Bovidae > Aepyceros > Aepyceros melampus. The sequence goes on along the minus strand of SJXQ01008239.1, from coordinate 258,870 downwards.
AGATTTAAATTCACTTAATTGCATTCTGTAGCTCCAGAATTTGGTTCTTTTTTTATAGTTTCTCTTTGTTGGTAGCCTCCTTTTGTTCATGCATCATATTCCTGATTGTTTTAATGGACTGGTTTCATTCAGGGGAAGACCTTTGGCCACCTCATGCGAAGAGTTGACTCATTGGAAAACACTCTGATGCTGGGAGGGATTGGGGGCAGGAGGAGAAGGGGACGACCGAGGATGAGATGGCTGGATGGCATCACGGACTCAATGGACGTGAGTCTGAGTGAACTCCGGGAGTTGGTGATGGACAGGGAGGCCTGGCGTACTGCGATTCATGGGGTCACAAAGAGTCGGACACGACTGAGCGACTGAAATGAACTGAACTGAACTGAACTGAAGAGATTCTGGGGATCTCTGAAAGTATTTTTGGTGGATACAACTTCTCCGAGCTTGTGTAGCAAATTTTCCAATTAGAGAGGGCTGTTGGTTTCTTTTTCATAATCTCTTGCTCCCTCTGGTGTCTGTCTGTGGCCACTGAAAGTTCACTGGTGCTACAGCATCAAGCCACCTCACCAACGGGATCACAAAATATGGTGATCCCTGAGTCAGGAAGATCCCCTGGAGAAGGGCATGGCAAGCCAATCCAGTATTCTTGCCTGGAGAATCCCATATACAGAGAAGCCTGGCAGGCTACAGTCCATAGGGTTGCAAAGAGTCAGACACAACTAAAGCGACCTAGCACGCAGGCACATGCTGGTTTCTTTTCTAGTTTTCTTTTTTGCAATCTCTTGCTCTCTCTGGTGTCTGTCTGTGGTACTGAAATTTTCTGGTTCTATCTGCAGATGGTGACTGCAGCCATGAAATTAAAAGACGCTTGCTCCTTGGATGAAAAGTTATGACCAGCCTAGATAGCATATTAAAAAGCAGAGACATTACTTTGCCAACAAAGATCCATCTAGTCAAAGCTATGCTTTTTCCAGTAGTCATCTATGGATGTGAGAGTTGGACTATAAAGAAAGCTGAGCGCCGAAGAATTGATGTTGTGGTGTTGGAGAAGACTCTTGAGAGTCCCTTGGACTGCAAGGAGATCAAACCAGTCCATCCTAAAGGTGATCAGTCCTGGGTGTTCATTGGAAGGACTGATGCTAAAGCGGAACCTCCAATACTTTGGCCACCTGATGTGAAGAACTGACTCATTGGAAAAAACACTGATCCTGGGAAAGATTGAAGGTGGGAGGAGAAGGGGACAACAGAGGATGAGATGGTTGGATGGCATCACTGACTCAATGGATATGAGTTTGAGTAAGCTCTGGAAGTTTGTGATGGACAGGGAGGCCTGACATGCTGCAGTCCACAGGGTCGCAGAGTTGGACACGACTGAGCGACTGAACTGAACTGAAGCCACCTCACCTAGCAGGATCACAAAGTATGTTGTGCTCAGTGGCATCCCAAGTATTTTGGCTCCGCATCAGTATCACAAATCAAGGGAAACAGAAACTAGTCCCTTGGGCAACCCTCTGAAAAGCCAGAACAATGCATGCATATTCCACTCTTCTTCCCACTCTCATCCCAACCCCAGAAAAACAACCCAAGTTGGCTGTGCTTGCTTGTGGGTTTCTGGAGTTCTCAAAAAAGGTATTTTGGTCTGTACATTGTTGTTAGGTTGGCGTCTCAGTTTAAGACTGGGACTTCCTATTCCACTATCTTGCTGAGATCATGGCCTCCTCTCTTTCTTATAATATGGTATTTTATTTTATCTAAAACAACATCAATTATTGGATGTATTTTAGCTTTAGAAATGCTAAAATGTGGAGGAGAAATGACCAATGGCAAGAGTAAGACATCATACATAGTATGATGAGCCACAGTCTTATTACAGCAGAAACTCACCTGTAAATATCAGGATGAAAGAGGTGCTGTAATAAAGAGACCAAACAACACAGTGGTTTGGAGTTCAAAAAAAAATGTGTTTCTGTCTCATTAACAGCTGTGAAATGTGCATCCAACTAAAAATGATTCATTGTTTATCTGAAATTAAAATTTAACTTGGTGTCCTGTGCTTTATCTGGCAAATCCACACTAGGACATTGTACAGTCTGCAACCTTCAAAGTTGGGTTCCTGCAGGTTACAGCTGGTGAAAAAGGGAAAGAAAATGATGTGAAGGCACGCCTGCTTTCCTGAGTGCCTTGGCTGAGGCAAGAACTTAAATGAGAGGATCACACCTAGCGGCAAAGGAGACTGGGAAATACTAGTTAAGTGCTCCAAATAAAAATAGGTAGACAGATTTTGGAGAACAATCAGCAGTCTTCATCATACAAAGCCAATCTTCTGTGTCACTTATTTCCTCTTTTCTATCTCTGTATTTTTGCCTTACATTTTAGGGGCTTTTCTCGATGTTATCTTCCAAGTGGCTTCTTGAATATCTTATTCTATCTATCAAATGCTTAATACCCATAAGGGCTTCCCAGGTGGCGCTAGTCGTAAAGAACTCCTGCCAATGCAGGCGACATAAGAGACGCGGGTTTGATCTCAAGCTGGGAAGAGCCCCTGGAGGAGAAAATGGAAATCCACTCCAGTATCTGCCTGGAGAATCCCTGGGACACAGCCTGGCAGGCAAAGTCCATGAGGTGCAAACAGTCAGACACGACTGAAGCGACTTAACACACAATTTTAATATCCAAAAGCTGTTTCTGATTTTCCAGTTGGTCTCTTTCCACTAGCAACCTTCTTGTTCTATAGAGGTAGTATCTTGCCAGATCTCCCTGAGGATATCTCTAGAGTTTTTAAAGATTCTATTGTGCCAAAGAGTCCAGAAATAAGCCCACGGTGTTATGGTCAATTAAGTTCTAACAAAGAAAGTGAGGATATACAATAAGGGACAGGCAGTCTCTTCAATAAGTGGTGCTGGGAAAACTGGACAGTAACATGTAAAAAAAATGAAATTAGCACATTTTCTTACATCATACGGAAAAGTAAACTCAAAATAAATTAAAGACCTAAATGTATCACCAGAAACCAAAAGCTCCTAGAAGAAAGCATAAGCAAAAGTCGCAGCAGTATTTTTTGGGATCTCGTAAGGCAAAGGAAATGAAAGAAAAAACAAACAAATGGGACCTAAATAAACTTAAAAGCTTTTGCACAGCAAAGGAAACCTCAACAAAAATGAAAAGTCAACTTAATGAATGGGCAAAAACATTGGCAAATTATATGTCCAATAAGGGGTTAATATCAAAATATATAAACAGCCCATACAACTCCACATCAAAACAATAAACAACTCAATTTCAAAATGTTCAGAAGAGTTAACACACTTTTCCAAAGAAGGTATGCAGATGGCTGATAGGCATATGAAAAGATGTTCAACACCACTACTCATCAAAGAAAGTAAAACCGCAAGATATCACTTTATGCCTGTCAGAATCCTATCATCAACAAGACCACGGATAACAAACACTGGCAAGAATGTGGAGAATAAGGAAACTTGTACACTGTTGGTGGGAATGTAATTAGTGCTGCCACTATGCAAACAAGGTTTCTCAAAAAACTAAAAATAGAACTACCATATGACCCAGCAATTCTATCCTGGATATATAGCCAAAAAAAGACAAAAATACCAATTCAAAAAGATAAATACATCTCATGCTCATAGCAGCATTATTTACAATGGCCAAGATATGGAAACAAGCCAAGTGTCCCTCAACAGATGAATGAATAAAAAAGATGTGGTGTACACACACACACACACACACACACACACACACACACAGTGGAATATTACTCCGCCATGAAAAGAATGAAATTTTACTATTTGCAATAACATGGATGGACCTGGAGGCATTATACTTAGTGAAATGAATCAAATACTTTGTTATCCCTTATATGTGAAATTTAAAAAGTAAAATGAATGCATATAACCAAACAGAAGCAGACTCACAGAAACAGCAAACTAGTGGTCACCAGTCAGGGAGAGAGGGGGACAAGATAGGGTTGGGGACTAAGTTACTAACTACTCTGTATAAAATGAAGTACAAGGATATATTGTACAGCACAGAGAATATAACCAATTAATAATTTTAAATGGAGTATTTATAAAAATTCTGAATCACTATGTTGTATACCTGAAACCAAGAGTATTACAAATGAACTATAATCAATTTTTAAAAAATGTTTCTACTGGACTTCCCTCGTGGCTCAGACGGTAAAGTGTCTGCCTACAATGCAGGAGACCCCAGGTTCAACCCCTTGGTCGGGAAGACCTGGAGAAGGCAGTGGCACCCCACTCTGGTACTCTTGCCTGGAAGATCCCATGGACGGAGAAGCCTGGTGGGCTGCAGTCCATGGGGTCACGAAGAGTCGGACATGACTGAGCGACTTCACTCACTTTCACTGTGCCATTATAACTTTCTGTTGTCTGGAGTCATCTACTTGGTTTATGTTGTCGCTCATGCTTTTAACTGTCTTTATAATCTAGTGCTGCTGATTGTGTGTTTATACAGTAACAAACCAACGATCTCAGAAGTTGCGTTGGTTGCTCCTGTTGCTGTGTTCCTCTGCTGCCGTGTTTGCTTCCTGAGCGGGACCATGAAGGACGTTCGGCAGTAGGGTTTTCTGTTGGGAATTACTACAGGGTGAGTGAGTGGGTGATTCTTGGTGGGGAAGGGGGGGGGCTTATAAATGTCAGAATAACAAAAGTTTTATTCTGAGATGTCAACACTGCATTAAACACCCTAGATTTCTCCTAGGGACTTACTGGATTTCCATAGAATGATTCTTCTTGGTTTGGCTGTATGTGTGTGTGTGTGTGTGTGTGTGTGTGTGTGTGTGTGTGTGGTGTGTTGCTTGTCTGAAGGTAAGTGCCAGTCACTCTCCATTTTGAAGGTTGAGGGGTAGGGGAGTGACTGGTACAAGCTTCTGCACAGAAAGACCTCCTACCAGCTCCCTCATTTTTAGGTCCACTTTCCATGTCTGTCCTCGGCACTTGCTGGCTATGAACTCAGAGCCTCTGTGGGATCTTGCCAGGAAGACTGGCTGTCACGTCCATCACTTGCCTTCTGGGCCATGGCTTCCTCCACTCTGCTGACCCACGAACGTGTTGTCATCCACTTTTAGAAAGGTGTTGACATCGCTTCACCTGCCACCCCACCTCCCTGCCATTCTCTTTGCTGTTAGGTGTTTATATTCCTATTCTGTCCTTTTAATGGGGGTCTCAGAAGGAAGTGGAAACCACTTGTGCTCACATGACTGTCTTGAACCTTTAATATGTTCACGTGCTTTGCAAATCGTCCAGGATATTTGTCGTTTGGATTTTTTTTACAGCTGCTTTTTGGGGATGGGTGTACCGCTGTCGCCAAGAGCTGGACACAGCAGAGCGACTGAACTGTACCACTGTTAAGTGGTGAGGCCTTTGTTCTGCTGAGCCCCTTGATGTGTTTTGCATACAATTTATTATCAGAAGCTGAGGAGAGCTGAACAGCTTTTTTATAATAGAGTAAAATGACCTGGAGTTTCCACAGCAATCTGAGAGAGGAGTAAGGGCAGTGACGGGAGGAAAGAAAAGCAAGTTAGTCCCACTCCCTGATGAGGCCCCTCCCCAAGATTCCCAGTCTCTCGAAGGGATTCGGGCTGTACAAATGCCTGATATGACAGAACGTCCCAGGGAACTCATGAAGGTGCTTATTTCTGTATTAAGCAAACGGGGACGAACAAGTGATGAAATAAAATTTATATTTTATGGTAAGACAAGAAAATTTTAAATAAAATTTTTATTTTCTCCTCCTCCCTCCCCTTTGCTGTGTGTTATGCACCTGCATTGACCAGACCTCATTCAGAGATAACATTTCTTAATCTCATCAAGGGTTATAACTTCCTGGGAGATAACCTTCCTTCTTCATCTTGGAAGAGGCCATGATGACCCATGACCCACTGCTTGCTTTGCACACACAGATCTGGGTTGTGTAAACTGTCAGTAACACTTAATGTACAACCCTCTGTCTCAAAATCTTATATAACTTTGCTTTGACCTCTAATGGGTGGAACAGTTCTCGGAGCTTTCTGAGAGGCTGTTCCCGAGTCATAATCCTCCTCAAATGAAATTTTCTATTTCTTTCTTAGATTGCCTGATTAATTTTTTGTTGACACAGAGGATTGCACAGGCCACAGGAACCTCAGGCATGAATGTGATCATGCTATCTCTTGACTAAAATTCTCTGCTGTCCACAACCTGAAATTCTTTATCCTGGCATCCAACACCCTTCAGGACCCAGTCCCCAACTACCTTACCAACCTCATCTTCTCACCCAGGACAACCTTCACTATCTCAAATGTTTCACTGTTCCCTAAAACACTACAGCTACCCTTCCATCGGAAATAGCCTCCCTCTTCTTTAGCTAGTAAACACTTACTCATTCTCCAAGACCAGGTTCAATCCTCAGCCTTCTCCTCTCCTGTGAAGAGTTTAGGCATCCTGTCTGTGTTCCCCCAGCACCTTGTTCAGGAGTTGCCCTTCCTCTGAGTTCCTCGCGGGGACTGTCCGATTCACTCCTGGGGGCCAGTGTCCAGTACAGGCCAGGTTAGGGCCCTCCCCGGGCTGCTCCCACAGACCCCTGGGCACGACTGCGAATGACACCGATCGTCCGGCCTTGGAACTCTGGGTTTAAGTGCCAGTCTCCCACAGTCAGAAGGAATGACTCCGAACAACAGAGCAGGATTACTTTTTTTGAAAGGGAAATTTACTTATAAAGGAAATCTCTATTTGTGAGGGTGTCTCCCTCGCTGCACTAGGAGAAAACAACTAAGTAGTAAGAGAATCTTCCTGATGGGGAAGGCCGACACTGACGCCGCGTAACCGACCTTACCCTCTTTACCCTGCTCTTCCTGGCAACCTCCTGGACTGGCTGGCTTCCTCACCCTCACCTTTATTTCATCTTTGGCTAAAGATGGTATTTAAACTGCTGGTTTAGGCCACGTAGGGCTTCCCAGGTGGCTCAGTGGTAAAGAACGCAGATGGGCATTCGATCCCTGGGTTGGGAAGATCCCCTGGAGAAGGAAATGACAACCCACTCCAGTATTCTTGCCTGGGAAATCCCAAACATAGGAGCCTGGTGGGCTACACAGGGTGGCAGAGTTGGACACAACTGAACACGTTCGACCACCTAGGTGAGCTCACTTATTTTCCCTGGGTGTCTCTCGGGTTTGTGAGATACACACATGAATAAACTTGTTTTTCTCCTGTTCATCTGTCTTTTGTGACATAGGTCTCAGGCAAGAACTCTGAAGGGTAAAGTGGTAGTTATTTTTCACCTCTTCCTGGAGGCTCCTCCCTCTCCCATCACTGGCCTGCTACTGCAGGTGAAGGAGCTCTGCAGGCTGTACCCCGGTCTGGTGTCTCACATTAGGGTTGGTGAAAATTAAACCCAGGGTGGGAGCCTCGGGCCAGTAAGCTGAGGCCCGGGGCAGTGTCCCAGAGCAGGGGAGTCAGCTTCTCAGTGTCCAATGAAGAGGAAGAGCAAGCCCTGGTTGTCCCAGGGTCCCAAATCACCCTGGGGACTAGAGCAAGATGTTGTACTGCCCAGAAGACACCCTACTGGGGAGGCAGAACAAGGAGGAGCCTCACAGGGCTCCAGCTGATCCCTGTTCTTGTTCAGACCTGACCCTCAGCAGCCTGGCCTTGGCTTAGTAGACCCCATCTTCTCCAGGAACATCAATTCCTAAGCCAAGCCAAATAACCAGATAGAGATGTGAAAGAATATCCTTCTGGGATAGGACCACTCTAAGGAGTAGTGGGACCTGACAGGGAGTCGGGGTCCAGGGAGCAAGGCTCAATTACCATGTCATTAAGAAGGCCTTAGTATCAGGTCTAGTAAGTAAGTAAGTAAGTAAAGTCACTCAGTCGTGTCCGACTCTTTGTGACCCCATGGACTGCAGCCCACCAGGCTCCTCAGTCCATGGGATTCTCCAGGCAAGAATACTGGAGTGGGTTGCCATTTCCTTCTCCAGGGGATCTTCCCGACCCAGGGATTGAACCCGCGTCTCCAGCATTGGAGGCAGACGCTTTAACCTCTGAGCCACCAGGGAAGCCCTCTATCAGGTCTGGGTTGGTTAAAATCCCAGGTGAGCCACCTAGTGGCCACATGACCTTAAACGGGCAAATTACTTAATTGAACTGAACCTTGATTTCGTCGTCAGCAAAATGGCAACAATAATTACCTTGCAAAACTATGAAGACTTAAAATTAGGATCAATAGTAAATGCTGTTAAAATCACCATTTCCCAATACCCAAACCTGTGTAGGGCTGGTTCCAGGCCTATCTTCTGGGCTCCATCAAAAGCAATCCTATAATTTGCCTGCACTATGGTGTTGGGAGACCAAATGGTAAAGTATTGTTACCCAAATCGTAATGGGGTGGCGTCTCTCTGTGGACTAGAGACTGGGAAAATGCTTTGATTCCAAGGAGTACTGGATGGTAGGTAGCAAGACCTGCAGGTAAAGGTACATGTGGGTCTCTGGTTTCATCTGGGATCTCATGGCAGAAGGAACCCAGAACTTTCAGAGCATAAGGAGACCAAGGTGACTGCCTATCCCAACAGAAGTCGGGACCCAGGAGCTCTGTCTATGGCTGTGTTGATGTCCCTTAGATCTTTCCTATCATAGAGGAGAGTTCAGGGGTCAAGGTCCTCCAGTGCTGAAGGAAGAGAGGGCCTGTACACAGGCTATGCGTGCTCAGCTTTTCCCTTCTCCACACCTACCCACTCTCTTCCCTGCTCTGGACCCTCTCAGGAATCCAGTTAGAACTCTTAGGTGAGGCAGGGAGAATTCCCTGCTTCCTGACACGTAATAGCTGCTTCATAAATGTTGGTGGATGGAACTGAATTGCATGCAGGCTGATGGGAGGAGAACGGGCTTCATGTGAATTCAGTCCAGGGGTAGGGAGCTGTGGGTGGTCACCACACGAGGATCAAGCGCCAGGTGTTGATGGGGGCCCCACCCTTCCAGGTTTGCCTGCTGTTGAAACCTAGCAGCCACCCCACACTAGAGAATACAGAAGCCGTATCTTCATTGTCAGTACTCCTAGTAACTAGGAGAAGCAAGAGGAACAGAGTGGGGAGGGAGGAAAGAAGGGGAAGGGAAAGGGGGAGGGAAGGGGAAAAAGGAATGAAGAAGAAAAGGAAGTTAGCAAAAAAATCAGAGAGTGAACAAATGGTCTAATCAGAACTCAATAGCCTGGACCAACACCAAAAGAAAAGGGTAAATGAAATGGGCCAGCAAGCTCAAAGCAAGTCTTACTGGCAAGACTCCAAGTCATAGCAGTTGTCATTAAGGCTCTGGGTCTGGAAGGTTAATGTTACCAACCTCCCCAGACTGAGAGGAGACCAGCAGAGCTGGCTTGGTAATGAGCAAAAACGAAGAGCTGGCCTAACTGGAATCCTAGCTCAGCCATTGTCAGGTCATTCAACCCCTCAGAATTTCCTTATCTTCAAAATAGGGATACTGCTACTTTGCACACTAGTCATGCAAATCAGAAATAACTGACGCTCAGTAGGTGTTAGATGGCAACTTCTAAGTTTAATTTTTGGCCACATGGCATGTGAGATTTTAGTTCCCCAGCAGGATCAAACCCGCAGCCCCTGCAGCGGAAGCAGTCTTAAACCACTGTAGAGCCAGGAAGTCCCTGGCAACTTATTAGGGAGCAAGTTATACATACAAAGTTGGGTGACTATATGTTTAAAATACTTTGTATGAAGATTTTCAAGGAGCAGGAAAATGTATATGAATAAAAGTGCTTGGTAAACTGAAAAGGACCCTACAAATATCAGGGGATTGTTTGGAAGTCATGTTTTATGGTGAGAAAAAATAAAGGCACATCCCTTCCTGGGTGGATGGCAGGATCCCGTTGTAGTAGGTCAGGTCATCAGCTGTGCCAGTCATTCTGCCAGCTGGTGACAGATGAAGAGGGCCCCTCACTCTGGAAGAACAAAACCCCAGAGTGGCCAGAGAGGGGGGTCTTTTGTATTTGTTGGAGGAAATCTGGGTGAACTCTATAAACTTTAATGCAGAAAACACTGAAAACTTGCCACATGGAGCCAGGCCTGACCTCTACCAAGCTGTCCCAACCTTAGGAACTAAACTGCTGCTACTAAAAGCAAAGACTCTCTCTCCAGGTTCTTGTCCCACCCCTCAGCCCCTATTCCAAGTTACTGTCCTATTTCCTAGGCACAGAATAGTGTCAATCAATTATCATCTAAAGTTGAAAAGGTTCTCATGCTTGGCACTGACGTCCCACAGAGCAAAGGGTCCGGGACTGTCTCAAGAGGCCGCGCTAGCTCCCGCTTCCAGAAGTCAGCTGGCCCCAGGCCAGCTCCCTGCACGGCTCCTCCTTCGGAAGCCAGCAAGGCGAATGCAGTGAAGAGCGTCGGCTCAGCAACAAGAGAGGCCCAGGTGTGAACCCTGGCTCTACCGGCATTCCCATCATGTGACCACAGCAGGCGATTTTGCCTCTGCTCACTTGTCTGCTCCACACAGGCCCCTGCAACACTGAACGAAGAATGGGATGTCACCTGTGGCATCTAGGGCACACAGCAGATGCTCAATTAATACCACTCCCCTCCCCACCCCACCCCCAGACCTCAGTCAGCTGCTTCCTTTCGCTTTTCAGAGCAGTCGCCCATTCTTTCCTGAAATTCAACTCCCTTCCGGAGTGGTGGCAGTATGACCATCTCTCCCCGCTCTTTGATGCCCCAAATAAGTACACAGGCCCTTTTCATTAAAGGGTTTTACTGCTAATCCTGGGGAAACAATGCACGCTGGGCTGGGGGTGACAAGTCACAAACCTGAGGGAATGTGAAGGTCCCTGGATCATGGCTCCTTGAAGGTTTCCCTTTCATTCCTAAAGTAGGACCTCAGACCTCTTCTCCAGGCCTGGGAAGCTCCCTTCCTCCCTGTCCAGCTGAGGCACAGTGGGTGGAGTTAGTGGACCCCAGCAGGGTGCCCTAAGCTCAGGCAGTCCATATACAATACAGAGGCCCTCCAGACAGTGATGCTTATCTCACAGGAACTTCCTTAAAGGCCAGGGGAAGGTCACCCTAATGATATAAGTACTAAGCCTACCCTATTTCTCTTTCACCCCAAGGAGATGAAACTAAGACAGAGTCCTCTATCTACCACAAGAAATTGGCCTGGAAAAATGTCAAGATTTTTACTCAGAGTCCCTTCTCTGACTTCCTGGAGATCCTGGCTTCAGAGGCAACAGAAAACCCTTCTCCAAAGTGGGAGAAGGGCTTGGGGTCAAGGGGGCAAACAGCGGGTCCTAAAGACCTTTCTACGCAGGCTGGGGCCCCTTGCCCTGTCCTCGCTCCCTCGGCCTCTTCAGCTGGACTCTCTCCCGGCCTGCTCTCCCCGGTGTGTTTTCTGGTGGCGAATGAGGTTGGAGCTGCGGGAGAAGTGCTTCCCGCACGCGGTGCACCGGTAGGGCTTCTCGCCCCTGTGGGTCCGCTGGTGCGCCCCGAAGTTGGAGATGTCGCTGAAGGTCCGCCCGCATTCGGAGCACTCGTAGGGCCGCTCGCCCGTGTGGGTGCGGTGGTGCACACCGAAGCTGGAGCTGTTGCTGAAGCTCTTCCCGCACTCGCAGCAGATGTAGGGCGCGGGCTCCAGGTGGGTCCGGTAGTGCACGGCCAGCGCCGCGCTCTGGCCGAAGCTCTTGCCACAGAGGTCGCAGCGGAAGGGCCGCCGGCCCAGGTGGTCCTGCTGGTGCGTGGTGAGGTCCGCGTGCCGCCGGAAGCTCTGCTCGCAGTTGGGGCACTTGTAGTGCTTCTCCTCCAG
>SJXQ01008239.1:216459-246895 GCA_006408695.1 Aepyceros melampus | reverse complement strand
GTAGTGCTTCTCCTCCAGGTGGATGCGCTCGTGCCGGATCCGGTTGGAGCTTCTGGAGAAGCTCTTACCACACTCGGAGCACTGGTAAGGCTTCTCACCCGTGTGAATGCGCTGGTGTGTCCTCAGGTTGGACGTGTTGTTGAAGGTTTTGCCACACTGGACACATACAAAGGGCTTCTCATCCACCTCGGGCCTCCGATGAGCAGAGAGGTCCTCCGGCTCCACAGCAGAGACAGCGACTTCCTGCGTTGGCTCTTCTGGACGGGGCCCTTGTGGCCCCTCCGATGGGCTTGTTTGCCCAGGCTCTTTTTCCCCATCCGGTACCTTGGAGTCATCCACTCTCCATGGCTTATTACCCCGTTCCCCTTCCTCGGGCAGGTGCTGTTCTGGGCTCTGCTCCTTCTCACTGCCCATCTCTAAACCCTGAGAATGAACACAAATGGCCAACACCTTTATTCCATGGGTCAGGCCAGCCCCCAGCGAATCTTCTATCTGGGTTGATTCTGTCCCAGTACACGATCCCTATAGAAAGAACCATTTCATTTCATTAACTAGAATACTTGGAAGAATGCCTTTACTAACTTTCAAGTGACAAACCTCCACAGATACATCAAGTTACCCACCCCAGCAAAAGGAAGGCCCCCAGCTTTGTCCATCGCCAAAAGATGTTATTTGTGAAATTTGCATAATGCCACTTATCTTACTACCACACTAAACCATGAGTCTAGACTAATTCACCGCAAGTACAGGGCCTTCCATTAGGGGGTGAGTTTGATTTTTCTGCCTAACCAAGTTAACTGAAATTTCCATTCTGTTTAACCTTTTCTGGAAAAACCTTCCTTACAAATATCCCTCTATCTGCCTGCTTTCAAACTGAAAATAACAGAGTCTCTAACTCCTGAGGCTCTCCTACTCACTCACAAGGCCCAGCTCTGCCTCTGAAGCGTTCTACCACCCTCCCTTCCTCATCTCACCACAGTCTGACGAATAAAGGGTGACATCTGGGTCCTCCAAGATCCGCTGCAGGGCCTGGACCGTGTCTGTTCTGCCCGGGCAGTGCCCACTTCCACTCACACACCCCAGAGAGCAGTGCCTACAGTCTCACACCACACACACAGTCATACTCACCAAACACACACAGTCACTCTTACAACAAATGTGCCTATCATGCAGTTACACGTAAACAGCCACACACGTACCAATCACAAACACCATACACGTCCCTCCCATACACAGAACCACATCCATGGCCACACAACCACACTCCATACACACAGCCAGCTGTACTCTCACACCACACAGTCTCACAGGCACACACTGCCCCCCACACAGTGCCCAGCACCCCACACAGTGCCCAGCACGGGGCCTATTTGTGCATACGTCAGCAGATGCTCGCTAAGCCACACAGACTCCTTTAGAGTCCCTAGATACAGACGGCAAATGACGGGGAGAAAGACTGACAAGGGGAGAGTGGTATTTCCTCAGAACCCTGAGGAAATAATGTCATTTCAAAAGCAAAGTGGACTGGTGGAAATACCGCAGAGTGACATGAACAAGGGCATGAGGGAGGCGAGCCCAGGCTATGACGGGACACTGATGATGGTGAGTGAAAGATTAATTCTTCATCCTTTGTGGAAGACAACAGCAAATAATGGAAGGGACACCAACTTCATTTAGGGCTGGATCCCAATGGTGACATATACTGTCTTTACAACTCTGCAAATTACTCAACCACTCTGAGCCTCAACTCCTGTATCACTGAAATTGTGATACCAACTGACACAGCAGGACTGTTAGAGGAATGCCTATCATATCATATGCTCAGTGTGAAGTGTGGCACGTACTAGTCATTCAGCACATGACAGCTGCGATTAACTGCTGGAGACACTACATGCTAGCCCTGGCAAGAAGGCAAGGATGAAAACGATTCCTTACATGATCTTGTTCGGAAAGGAAAAAATTCAATTAAAAAATGGTACAGTGTATATAATCTAAAATGTGAAATATGGACAGTACGTTAAACCTTTAAGGAGTGGGGTCAGGGGATGGTCAGTAAACTTTTTCTGTAAAGGACCAGGGAATATATATTTAGTAAATATTTGGGGTCATAGGATCTCTGTTGCAACTACTCGACTCTGCCATTGTATCATAAAAGCAGGCATAGAAAATCCATAAATGACTGGGTATGGCTGTATCCTAACAAAACTTTATTTCAAACAAAAGAAAGCAAACTATAATTTACCAATCTCTGTTAAGAGTGTTTCTTTTTTCAAGAATCTAGGTAAGTCATGTTTAAAAAAAAAAAGGCTGCTTCACTTTCAAAACTGCAAAAAAAAATCAGAAACTATCCCTTGATACTTAGTCACTATTTTCTGACCATCCCTTTAAAAATTACAACCCCTCCAAAACAAAAAGTTAAAAATAAAAATTATAACCCCTTCCACCACACTCAGTTCCCCCTTGCCCGATAGCATTTCTCACCTTCTAATGATCTGTCCTTTATGTCTATTATTTAGTGTAAGCCTCCCCCTGCAAACGTAAGTCCCATTAGGGCCAGGTTCTTTGCTTTATTCATTAATGTAAACCAAACTCCTAGAGCAGTGGCAGTCATACACAGCAGATCCTTAATAAATATTTGCTGAATAAACTGAATGAAGACCAGGCCTGTCTCCACAACCCATTTCATGCTTGCTTGTGTCTATTCTCACCCACGATTCCTTAGCAGTCTCTTAATTCCTGCTCACTTCCTCCTTTATGCACTCACAGAATCATGTACTGGCTTTTATGGTGTTTTGCAGTTATCTGTTTACAAGTCTGTTCCCACTATTAGTTTATAAGCAATTTGTGGGCAGGGACTGGTCATTTTGGTAATGTCTCCAGCACAAGGCCTTGTGCTCAAATTTTTTTAAGTATGAGTGAATTGCTATGACGTTAATTTACCTCCTACTCCTGTCCCTCCCAGCTAGGGCTCCAATCTCTCTCTATGCAACGAGCTACACGGCCTCCACTCACCGCCAACCCTACTATACTGAGAATCCACAATAAACCAAGCTCTGACTCTTCCCAAAGCTGAATGCTGGGTTGAATAAGAAGACTTAAGACTATAGTCACCACCCTAAAAGACTTTATGGTACAGTGCAGCGTCATGGGCCACTAACTCCAGAAACTGTCATACATGTGTAGGTTAAGTTCCAGGCGAAGCAGGAAGCTTGTAATTTGCCCAAGGGCACACAGCAAATGAGTGGCAGAACTGGGAGCCATGCTCATTGCTCCAAAGCCAGTGCTTCTAAGCACTACACCAGTAATAAATACAGCCCCATGGGAGTTCTGATGACCCAGCCATCTCTCCCTCAAGAGTTCAGGGATAAGCAGCTTCATGGAAAAGGTAGTCTCTGAGTCAGGACTTGCAGGATGGATGAGCAAGGCTGACAGAGATGGGGAACCCACCATCTACTAAGAAGACAGTGCCAGGTAAAGAAGCACTTCCATATCACATTTCAGAGATTTGGGGAGAAAGGGACTCATGAGGTTTGTCTTCCCAGGAGGTTCAGAGGTACAGGAGGACCACAGGTGGAAGTGACTGAGACGGTGTGAAAAAGGATCCAGATCTAACAAGCAAGAGCCAAGAAGATGGGGCTGGTGATTAGAGATGCTGAAGACCAAGGGCCTGGGTTAGATGGAAGGGACCAAGCTGGAAAGTGGTCTGAGGAGCCTTTAGGGTCAAGTCAAGACTCGGAGGGAGGAATGAAAGAGGGGAGCTTGGAAATATCAGGGGAAATGTGTGAAAGCACTGCGAACTGAACGCGGGTGAGGGGATGGATAAGGAGTCAGAGAGAGAAGAGGACCAAGAGAGTCAGAGGGTCTGAGGAGACTGGTCAGGCTGGGAACCCGACCCAAGAGGCTGGGTTGTGTGCAGCCGGGCGGAGTCTGAGGTTCGAGCTTTCTAGAGGAGCTAAGTTCAGAGCTGCCGGGCGGGCGTGGGGCCGGAGGGGTGGAAGAGAAGGAGAAGCTGACCCCAAAGATACGGTCAGTGGCAGCGGGACTGGGTACTCAAAGGCCAACAGAAGTGCGGGAAGGCAGGGGCATGGAGCCAGACGCTGGCCGTGCAGGCCGGGGGAAGGGGCCAGGAGTTGGGACGAGGGACCACAGGGCCCCGTTTGTTCCCCCAGTGGGTCCGCGGAACAAAGAAACAGCCCCAGCTGCCCGGTGACAGGAAAGGGACTAAGCTGAGAGCTCCCCGCGAGGCCACTGGCACCTCCCCACCGCAACCTCGGGCCCGACCCCAACCCACCTAGCTCCGGCGTCTCGCGGTCCGGAACAGCACCGCCTCACTGAGCCGGGGGGCGGAGCCGGAACCGGAACCCGGGAAGGATCCGCCCTACCTCTCCAGGATTGGTTCCTGCGGATTCCCTTTCCTTTCTACTGGCTGCCACAACGCTAGAATCCCAGGCGTGGCCTGCTGGGAGTTGTAGTCCTGTGGAAGATAGGCTCGGAGAAGAAATTTGAGAAGTTTAGAATTTAGTCGTGGAGACTGGATTCCCTCTCATGATGTACTCTGCATATAAGGTAAATAAGCAGAGACATCATGAGAAACGCTGGACTGGAAGAAACACATGCTGGAATCAAGATTGCTGGGAGAAATATCAATCACCTCAGATATGCAGATGACACCACCCTATGGCAGAAAGTGAAGAGGAGCTAAAAAGCCTCTTGTTGAAAGTGAGAGAGGAGAGTGAAAAAGTTGGCTTAAAGCTCAACATTCAGAAAACGAAGATCATGGCATCTGGTCCCATCACTTCATGGGAAATAGATGGGGAAACAGTAGAAACAGTGTCAGACTTTGTTTTTTGGGGGCTCCAAAATCACTGCAGATGGTGACTGCAGCCATGAAATTAAAAGGCGCTTACTCCTTGGAAGAAAAGTTATGACCAACCTAGATAAGGTGAAGTCGCTCAGTTGTGTCCGACTCTTTGTGACCCCGTGGACTGTAACCTACTAGGCTTCTCAGTCCATGGGATTCTCCAGGCAAGAATACTGGAGTGGTTTGCCATTTCCTTCTCCAGAGGATCTTCCCAACCCAGGGATCGAACCCAGGTCTCCCACA
This sequence comes from Aepyceros melampus, assembly GCA_006408695.1. Taxonomy (NCBI): domain Eukaryota; kingdom Metazoa; phylum Chordata; class Mammalia; order Artiodactyla; family Bovidae; genus Aepyceros; species Aepyceros melampus. Next base: position 241,791 of record SJXQ01008239.1, on the reverse strand, counting down.
TTGGAGGCAGACGCTTAGACATTACTTTGCCGACTAAGGTCCGTCTAGTCAAGACTATGGTTTTTCCTGTGGTCATGTATGGATGTGAGAGTTGGACTGTGAAGAAGGCTGAGCGCAGAAGAATTGATGCTTTTGAACTGTGGTGTTGAAGACTCTTGAGAGTCCCTTGGACTGCAAGGAGATCCAACCAGTCCATTCTGAGGGAGATCAACCCTGGGATTTCTTTGGAAGGAATGATACTAAAACTGAAGCTCCAGTACTTTGGCCACTTCATGCGAAGAGTTGACTCATTGGAAAAGACCCTGATGCTGGGAGGGATTGGGGGTTAGGAGGAGAAGAGGACGACCGAGGATGAGATGGCTGGATGGCATCATGGACTCAATGGACGTGAGTCTGAGTGAACTCCGGGAGTTGGTGATGGACAGGGAGGCCTGGCGTGCTGCGATTCATGGGGTCGCAAAGAGTCGGACACGACTGCGCGACTGAACTGAACTGAACGAACTGAACTGACTGGATTCCCTCTAAGGTCGAGGGCTTCCTGCTGCGCTCCGGCGTTAAAAGCCCAAAGTGCGGGCCACCAGTGTGGGAAGTAGTAGGCTATGTAGCGCTAACCTACATGATCTCCTAGGGTCACGAATTCAGAATTTCTTCTTCACTCTAAATTTGACACCTTGGCGGTCCTGTAGACATCCCCCGAACCCAGAATCCCGCGCCCCACTGGAGGTTTATAATTTAAAGTCAAAGGATTTGGGAACTGGAAAGGAGTCTATTTATTATGAAGTATAGTTGACTTACAATATTGTGTTAGTTTCAGGTGGGTAGCATAGTGATTAGGGGCTAGTTGTTTACAGATTATATTCTATGATAGGTTATTTAAAGATATTGTGTGTAATTGTCTGTTCAGTTCAGTTCAGTCGCTCAGTCGTGTCCGACTCTTTGCAACCCCAGGAATCGCAGCACACCAGGCCTCCCTGTCCATCACCATCTCCCAGAGTTCACTCAGATTCACGTCCATGATTCCGTGATGCCATTCAGCCATCTCATCCTCTGTCGTCCCCTTCTCCTCCTGCCCCCAGTCCCTCCCAGCATCAGGGTCTTTTCCAATGAGTCAACTCTTCGCATGAGGTGGCCAAAGTACTGGAGTTTCAGCTTTAGCATCATTCCTTCCAAAGAAATCCCAGGGCTGATCTTCAGAATGGACTGGTTGGATCTCCTTGCAGTCCAAGGGACTCGCAAGAGTCTTCTCCAACACCACAGTTCAAAAGCATCAATTCTTCCGCGTTCAGCCTTTTTCACAGTCCAACTCTCACATCCATACATGACCACAGGAAAAACCATAGATGGTTTTGACTAGATGGACCTTAGTCGGCAAAGTAATGTCTCTGCTTTTGAATATCTAGGTTGGTCATAACTTTCCTTCCAAGGAGTAAGCATCTTTTAATTTCATGGCTGCAGTCACCATCTGCAGTGATTTTGGAGCCCAAAAAACTAAAGTCTGACACTGTTTCTACTGTTTCCCCTCTATTTCCCTGTGCATTAAAGTAAATACATGTTGCTTATCTATTTTATGGATATTAGTTTATATCTGTTAATTCCGTACTCCTAATTTATGCCTCCCCCTGAAATAGAGTTGAAAGATCAGCTAATCCAATATCTTTATCGGAGAAGCTAAGCATTCCCTGGCCAAGGAACAACCTCCAGTTTCCCGAAGTCCCTGCACAGGGATTTTTCTGAGTGCTACTTAATTAAACTTGACTTTTGTTCATTGATTCAGACACAACAGGACCACTATCCAGGATTAAGATTTTTTTCTTTCAGGTTTAATTTTTTTTAATCTAATCAAATATGTAGGCTAAAATTCTACAAGCCTCTCACATTGTCAAGGTATTTCAGTGCAAGAGAAAAAAGAGTATTGTCTTCAGAGACAGATACATTAGATTTATAATCCCAGTTCTACCACCTTGCATTATTTCCTTCCCCTGTAAAATCCCTGGCTGAATTACTGTAAGAATTAAATGAGTTAACATATGTAATACTTCTGCCACCACAAATGTCAGTTCTCTTTCCTGTTGGTAAGTTTTCTTGGGTGCAACCAGTGTGAACAATGTGAATCCGTTTTAAGACTGGGATAGTCACAAATTATGTTTGAAACTAAATATGGATGAGTGAAATAAAAAGTGCCCACATACACTAAGACTTTATAAATGGATACAAGTGAAATACTGAGAAGGCAGACTCAGAAATAAAACTGTGGCTTTATTTTTAACTGTGGTTAAACTCACATGGGTGGAATCAAGGCTCTTCAAAAGCAGTCCTGTAATGTGCCTTTTGCTTATCAGCCCAAAGCCTTTCCCCACAACTTCTCATTCCCAATGAAAATAAGAGCATGCCAAATGACAAATACCAAGCTTTTATTTAAGGACTGTACAAAAGCAAACAAAAAATTCCTCTCTGAATCTCAGAGAGGATTCAAAAGGATCAGTGTAACACATAGCCTCACCCACAGCTGCCTTTTCAAGGCCACACACAGCTGGGCTACTCTTATGAAGCCTTGCTTCCTATCTTTCTAACGGTGATCCTTAGGTTTTTCAAAATTAAGATTACGGCTACCACATTTAAAGTCCCCATATCTGGCTATCACCAAGTTAGCTTTGAAAACATTCTCTGGTGGCTCAAATGGTAAAGAATCTGCCTGTAATGTGGGTGACCTAGGTTCCATCTCTGGATTGGGAAGATTTCCTGGAGGAGGTCATGGCAACCCACTCCAGTATTCTTGCCCGGAGAATCTCCATGGACAGAGGAGTCTGGTGGGTTGCAGTCTATAGGGTCACAGAGTCGGACACAACTGAGTGACTTAACACACCCACATATTAGTTCTGCATGTCACCAAAGTATATTGTAGATAGCATCAAGGAAATAGAAAACAGTGACTTTCTTTTTTTTAATCCCTCTGGCCCTCCGCTCTGTATTCCAGAAGAAAGAAGGAAGAGTATGTGATCCAAAAAAAGTTTACTTTTAAAAAGCTGGGGGTTAAAAAGCTGGTCCTTGGGGGTTAGAAGCCTGAACTGAGAAAAGGAGAAAAGCAATTCTTGACATGATAAATAAGTCAGGACTGGGCATCCTAACTTCATAACTACAGTCCTGGGTGCAGGATGAGGCAGGATGAAGGCTTTTAAGAAGCCGCTTGAGTAGAGAGTTCCTATATCTCAGTGGCACACATTCCACACCATCACCTAAACCTAATCTGATTGTTTATTTGGTTTTCAAGAATTCTTCCAGGGCAATGGAAACTTCAAGTTCCCAGAAATTCTAAAACTGAGCCCTGGGAGAAAGTGGTGCAGGAGAAACCATAAAGGGGTTTGGGTTGGGTGAAAGGAGAAGAGCTGGTTCAGAATCACTGGACCAGGAGGCTGAAGTCCAGGGCACTGGGCTAGAGAGTCTGAGAATCAGGTGATGAGGCCCATCCCTAAAAAGAAGGAACCTTGAGCCCCTGAAGGGCTGGGCCAAGGTCAGAGGACAAGGACAGGATCATATCTCTGAGTGGGACGAGCTCTGATGCCTGAGAGGGAGCGACAAAGGGTCCACCTGCAGGGCCATGTCTCCATTAGCCTGGCCTTTTTCTTCTGTGTTGGGGACAGTTGATTCCTCTGATTTCTGGAGTTCAGAACAGATAATTAGAGGTGCTGTGTTTTTCCCTCCATCATGAAGGCAAGGTTCAAAGAAAGGGCGGAGGGGGCCGGAGAAACTGTGGGTGAAAGTAAAGATGTGGGACTGGTTGGTCACATTGTAGAAGGAGATGACTCCTGCTTCATAGTCCAGAAAAATCCCCACACACCTTGGGGGCTCTTTCAGGCGGAAGGAGGTCTGCGGGGATGTGAGGGCCTCATACTCGTTCCCTTGATTCTGTCGCAGGAGCCAGTGTCCGTTGGCGGGTGAGGCGGTGACCTTCCCCTTCCTGCTTACTGACTCACTACACACCCCCAGGGCCCATTTGGTCTTGTCTGCCACAGACACCTCCCAGTAGTGACAGCCAGCTATGAAGTACTCGGAGCCCAGGACGCTGACAACGAAGTCGAATCGCTTGGGATTGTCGGGCACGGCCTGCCTTGTGTCTCCAAGCTTCACACACTTGCGGTCCTTAGACAGGATGAGTTTGGGATGCGCTGTGTCTGGGTCCAGGGTCACAGTCACTGCAGAGAGTCACAGAGAGGTGAGGTTTTAGGAAGCTAAGTCTCCAGTGACCTCTGAGTAGCTGTGGAGGGAATAATCATCTCTAGGTCTGCAGCCACGGTGCCCCATCCCCACATGTCCCGGAACTAAGAAAAATATGCTGTCCAGCCTCCTAGATCTGCTAGGGGATTAAGTAAAAGAGGGAAACGTTTCTCATCTGTCTGTGAAGCTGTCTTAATCCTTAAGAAATACTGCCTTTGTCTTTGCTGGTCCAAGGGACTCTCACGTTTGATAATAAACAAGTTTTGATGTTAGACCCAGTAGCATGATAGCATATTGGAGCCCCAGCTCTGTCTTACACTAGTTATGTGACACTGGGCTTGTTATTCATCTCTAAACTTTCATCTGTAAAGTGGAATACTAGCAGCACCGATGTTGGAGAGCTGCTGTGCAGATCTGATGAGCTAATGCACTAGATAATGAGTGTGTGATGCTCATTTTCTTAACTAAAATTATTGCTTATAGTCATCATCTTAAAATGTTAATGTAGAGAGATAACTTCCTTAAAATTATGGATTATGAGGGTGACAATGAATCTCCTTCCTTCCCCAAGTCAAAAAACAGGCTCGTTTTGTAGAGTTAAATCCACAAAATGCACACTCAGTCAAGTAGTGGGAATGAATCAGACTAGGAGAGTGAAAAGGGTTTGTGAGTTCCCAGAATGTCAATAGAGGTGACCCAGTGTTTTCTCAATGGGCCGACTCATGGATTCTATTGTTCCTGCCTAAACAAAAACCTTCTAAATGGAAGGGGGATGAGCATCTTGGAAAACGCAGGAAGGGCAGAAAAGCAGTGAAAATAACAGGTCTCATTCAAACAGCAACAAAAAAATGTGATCTAGGAAAAAAATTGAAGAGATGTGCAAATCTTTTCAAATAAAACTATGAAACCTTTTTGTAGTCTACATTGCTGGAGCTTCTGCCCAACTCACTCTCTTCTTTGAGAATCACCACTCACCAAGGAAACGGATCTTCAGAGAAAGAAGGATGTGGCAGATGTGTAGAAAGAGACAGGAGCACTGACTAGCTGTCCAATAGTGGGAAAAGAAGGACCGCTCAACCTGAAAGTGCAGGAGAGACTATACGGGAAAAGATGAATAGATTTGACTACAGAAAAATAAAACACTCGTGCTTCAAAAGAAATAGATCGAGGACATTAACATGCAAATGAAAAACTCAGAAACATACTGTATGAAAAATACGACCCAGGGTTAATATAGCAAAAAGTCCCCACAAATTGAAAAGTAGCCAGAATAGGACAGGAGCAGACAAGTCACAGAGATAAAATACACATTTTAAGAAAAATCTCAAAAATCATAGAATACCCTTAAGAAGAGTAAACCAAATATATTTATCAGTGTTTTAAAAGAAAGGAGACTTCTAAATCTAAATTTGATCCTCCCAAAATGAAAGATTTTCAAAATTTAACAGATAAACAGATTAGACTTAAAATTTGTTAAAATTACAGTGTGCCTTCTAAAGGAACAGAGTCATGGGCTCTCAACTGTGGATCCATCTGACATGTGTACCTTACCAAAGTGCAGCCGGGCCCTTTTCCAGCCTGAAAGACAGAAAAAAAAGGCATTGTTAAAGTGACAGAGAAATAAATGGAGACTTTCTGATGCAGGGTGGAGGTAAGGAATGGTGGAAGGATGATGGGGTGCTGGATGGGGAAAGTGCATCTCACCTGAGTTGGCTGCAGCTCTTTTTAACTCTACAAAAGAAGAAACATGGAGAATGAGACTTCATTGGAAACAGAATCAACAGGAAAGAAGATGTTATGGAAGTTATAAAAGCAGGGGTACTTACTTAGTTCTCTCCGGAGTTTCTCTAGAGAATTAAAACAATTTGACAAATCAGAATGAAGGCTTCTACATGCCTAGGATGCTCCAGTCCCATCCCAACCACACTCCTAGAGCAGATCCTTCCCCCATGACAGTGTTTCAACAGCAATGACTCCCAGCCCGGGTCCCCAGTGTTAATGCAGAGGGTCAGCAAGTTCCTATGGGAGCCAAAATGGCCTGCAGACTGAATGGACAACACATCTCACATAAATGTATGCAATATTGTGGGAGAAAAATAAAATATAGATTCATTTTAAACTGTTTTTGAATTTCCATTAGATTTTCTAATGCATATTTTCTCAGTGTGAAATCATATAGATACGTCACGTGTTTGAGGATTTGGAGTAGTTGTTATAACGAGGTTCTTATACATGAAAGGGTAGAGAAGCACTTCTCCATATATCCAGTTGAATGAGGATCCATCTACCTTGGATTCCACCTAACCGAATGTCATGCCTGAGTGATAGAAGTGTCTTCCTGATGACTTCACCTGTAGGAGGTACCTCTCTTCTTGCTAAAACATGTCCTTTTTAGAGACCAGATAACAATTGTGCAGGAACAGGAGCAGGGAATATTTGAGAAAAAAAAAGAGGCCTTTATGAAGCCAAAAAATCCCCAACCCATATGCTTTAAGTACCCTTGCCCCCTCTCTTCTGTCCCAGGAAGTGAATCTAGGACTCTCATCCTAAAACAAAGATGTCTGCAGAAGGTTTGGAGCACAGATGAGAAGCAGAACTTACTGAGGGCTTTATGGAGTCGTCCTAGAAAACAGAGAAAGAAGCACAAGTGACCAGGAGGGCTCATCATGCCACGGCCCCCCACCCCTGCCCCCAGTGGAAAAGATGATGACGATCCCATCAGCCCCCAGTCCAGTCACATCGCCCTAAGGGCAGATGTGGAAATTCACTGGCGCCCGTTCCACTTTCCAGATGACCTGGACTACCCTGACTCTGGTTCCTCTTCCCTTCCCTTTGTCTGTCTGGTTTCCTTTCCGCTGTCTGTATGAGTTTTTCCATGTGTTTTCAACCAGTGTCCATGAGTGTGTGCCTTGCTGCTCTTTTATAACTGTTGGGGTTTCCTGGTGGCTCAGATGGTAAAGAATCTGCATGGAGTGCAGGAGACCTGGGTTTGATCCGTGGATCAGGAAGATCCCCTGGAGAAGGGAATGGCTACCCACTCCAGCATTCTTTCCTGGAGAATTCCCTGGACAGATGAGCCTGGTGGGCCAGAGTCCATGGCGTTACAGAGTCAGACATGACGAACATGCACCACACTAGGTTATGCCATCATATCTATGGTGCCAAACTAGCTGAAGACCCACTGTTCACTTACTGACATGTTCTGTTATTCTCTACAGTGGCTCTCCCTGAAGAACTGTGACCCCAGGAGGTCTGGGACATGTGCATGTGCTTCTGTGCTTTGGGGGAGTACCTTCAGCTTCTCTGGAAGGGTCGCCCGCCCACATTTCTGCTCAGCACTGGCTCCACCACAGAGTTGAAGTGATCCATCTGAGTTTACTGTTAGGCCCTGTGCTAAGGGCTGGGCATGCATTAGGTGCTGGGCATTGGGGCAGCTGCTGTCCTAAGTTGCTTCAGTCATGTCCGACTCTGTGCAACCCCATAGACGGCAGCCCACCCGGCTCCACCGTCCCTGGGATTCTCCAGGCAAGAACCCTGGAGTGGGTTGCCATTTCCTTCTCCAGTGCATGAAAGTGAAAAGTGAGAGTGAAGTCGCTCAGTAAGTGTCCAACTCTTTGTGACCCCATGGACTGCAGCCCACCAGGCTCCTCTGTCCATGGGAGTTTCCAGGCAAGAGTACTGGAGTGGGGTGCCCATTGCCTTCTCTGGGGCATTGGGGCAGTGAAGCTGAATATGATACAGCCTCCCAATAATTTATCATTTATCCCACTTATTATTTATTTAATTATTTAATTATTTAATTTTATTTTATTTATTATTTAATTATTCTTTATTTAATTTATCCCAATTATTTTATCATTCTCACTACCAACAGCCTCCATTTATTGTGTCCTGTTCTTATGATGTAGGTCCTGAATCCTCTCAACAATGTGAGGTGCATATAATGATTATTCCCATTTTACAGAGTGGTGGTCTGGGGCTCAGAGGGACATGGAAATTTGTCCAGATTATGCAGCTACTAAGTGGCCAAGGCGGAGAAGGCAATGGCACCCCACTCCAGTACTTTTGGCCTGGAAAATCCCAGGGACGGAGGAGCCTGGTAGGCTGCAGTCCATGGGGTTGCGAAGAGTCAGACACGACTGAAGTGACTTAGCAGCAGCAGCAGCAAGTGGCCAAGGAGGCAGGATTCACATGCAAGTCTGTCTGACTCCTAGCTGGAGGCTTTCATCCTACCCCACACTGTCCCTTCCCTTCTAGGACAGGATGGTCATTGCATCCTTAAGGCTGCATCCCACACTTTAACCAGCTCGGAGGAGATAAGAGAGGGGAAGGGAGGAGATGCCGAAATCATTGCGTGTGGAGCCATTTCTGAGCTAGAAGACAATGATTTGTCTTCCCAGATAGACTTTCAAAGAGCAGAGAGTCCCACCTGCTTTTTGAATCCAGGGTTCTATCTTTTACCTCAGTGGCCCAGAGCAAGCATTTAATTAATGAAGACAAAATGGTAATAAGAGAAAAGCTTCAGAAATTGTTACAGGAGGGTGTTGGTTTTTTTTTAAGTTGTCTTTGATAATACTGAAAACAATCAAGTGAGAGGATTTATTATCACAATTTTACAGATTAGGAAACCAAAACCTCAGAGTAGTAAAGTGACTTAACCCAGGCCTGTAAGTGGCAGGTCTGAACCAACTGCTGCTGATTCCAGCACCTCTGATCCTCCCACTGTATCACACCACCTCTGTCAATGCAAAGTTTGTATGGGTCCTTAAGATTCTCGTACATCCTGTAATACCTTGTTTTTTAAAAAAAAAATTGGGACCTGTACCACACAGCCTGCAGGGTCTTAGTTCCCCAACCAAGGATCAAATCTGTGCCCCCTGCATGGAAAGTTCAGATTCTTAACCACTGGACCACGAGGGAAGTCCCCCATAATACCATTTTAATATATTTTTACATAGTATATAGATCTTCTTTTTAGGTGATTGCTAGAAAAGCCAATGATTGAACCAATGAATTCTGACCACAGGCATCCCCTCACCCATAGCTAACAACCCTTGACAGTGGAAAGCAAAGGCCAATAATACAGAGGAGATATGTGTGGGGAGTGTGTGCATGTGTATACACATACACATATGTATATTGTACGTTTAACAAGTGACTGTCAGCATTTATGTAGAAGGAGAAAAAATATGCTATCTGTTCCCTGCCCCTTATGCTATACATAGAATTACCTTTTTCTTTTGCATGGTCAGAGAGAAGATTTTCTAGAGGAAGGAAAAGTAAAAGAGAATGAGATTCTATGCCATTTTCTTGAGGATCCCTGCTTCTCACTGAGTTGATGGGCTCTTGAACATATCCTCCCCTATCTCCACCTCCTCCTCCCTGATCCAGGCCCTCATCACCTCCCATCAGGACGACAGAAAGACTGGCCTAAATTGCCCTCACATTCTGTCTCCTCCCTCTGGTCTCCTCTCAACACAGCAGCAAAGAGAGCTTTCTGGACGCATAGTTCTGGTCAGGATACCCCATTCACAGCTTCACCAGTGCTCCAGGGAGAAAGATGAAGCCCTTCACGGGATCCCCAGGGCCTCCCATGCTGGTCCCTGGCTCCCTCTGCAGCGCCATCTGCTGCCACCTTTCCCCGCATGCAGGCACCGCGTCTCTTTCTCAAGCTCTTCTGCTGCGGGTGGTTTTCTGTGCTCTCTTCCCCCATGTCAGTCCATCCTCCAGGCCAGACATCACTTCCTTTGGAAAGTCCTCTTCTGTCCCTGAAGTCAGGTTAGTTTCATCCAGTCACTGTCTCTCCAGCCTTCAGAACTTCCATCTGTGGCATTTGTCTCACTATTAAATTCACGTGTACCTCCCTGACTGGATCAAAGCTTCCAGGAAGGCAAAGACTGTGTCTACTCTCACTCACCATCGTGTCACAAGCATCTGGTGTAGTCTGAACCACTCAGTAGAGAATTATCAATTATTTGTTGAATGGATAAACATGTCCCCTATGTTAGACCTACACGACATTCCCAGAATCAGATCAAGCCGTGAGTTCACAGACAAAATCACCAAACACATTGGAAGGCAAGATATTACAAGAAAGAGTCATCAGAAAGAGGAAATGACAGGTGCTGATCCCCCTCCCCACCACTGTCACCACCAGGGACAGCAGATGCTGGGATCTGCAGGTCCAGAATTTAGATTAGTGGGTCCTGGGGACACAAAAATGAACAAAACGGAGAAACATCTCCACCCAGCCCAGGACACTTACCTACCTCCATCGCGTGTTCATAGAGAAGCCTCTCTGGAAGGGAGAGAGAGAGACGTCAGCTTAAGGAAGGGTCTTTTCTTTTTTTTTTTTTTAAGGAAGGCCCTTTTCTAACACCCACTCCAGTGTTCTTGCCTGGAGAATCCCAGGGACGGGGGAGCCTGGTGGGCTGCCGTCTATGGGGTCACACAGAGTCAGACGCAACTGACGCGACTTAGCCGCAGATTTTCTAACAAGCAGAGCCTCCACAGGCGGCCTGAGCAGGAATTTGTTCCCTGTCACTATAGTGTGTGACCATTACAAAGGATTAGAGGGTCTTCAAACCATCAGATGCAGAAAGGAGTGATGGATTATGTGATTTTCAAAGTCCTTTGCAACCCTGAAAGCCAGGAAATGAAAGCCTATTAAGGGTTTCATCCAGTGGATACAACTGGAGTTCTTAATTAATTGGAAGATTGGCATGATGTGTTATGTGCTAATTTCTCTAAAGATGAGAATCCACAGCCCTACTCAGGAGCTTCCTATTGATCCTTTCTGCAATGTGGGCTCCAAGAGCATGGCTTTACCAGTTTTCTCCCAGGCAACCTATGGATAACTGTTGAATCTGTGTCGGCATCCTCCCAGCCTTTCCCTAGAGAGTCTTCAGTACTGTTTCCTGCCAGTCTGGGCTCCCTCACCACTCAGGTACCTTTTGACCTTCTTTGCTTCCAGATGATGTAAATGCCCACCATGATGAAAATCCCCAGAACAGGTAGGGTCACAGCAAGAGCCACGACTGATGGCGAGAAGCTCCCTGGAGATTCAGCTGAAACAGAAACCACCTGTGATCACCCACTCAGAGCTGCTCCCATGCCAAGGGCCCCACTTTGACTGGCAGGTGTCTCAGGCACATCCCAACAGCCTTTGTCACCTCAAGAGACACCTTAAGCCAAGATGGTGAGGGTCTCTGCTTCTCTCAGCAGCTCAAAGCCCAGATGACCAAGGGATGACTTTAAAGTGAGATGTTTATCTCAGGATTGGTTTCAATGACCCTGCCTGAGGACAATGAGTCAAACTCAGCAGTTTGGACTTCCCTGGTGGTCCAGTGGTTAAGAATCCTTCTGCCAATGCCGAGGACACAGGTTCGATCCCTGTTCCAGGAAGACTCCACAGGCCATAGGACAACTAAGCCCATGCACCACAACTGCTGAGCCAATACTCAGGAACTTCTGAAGCCCACGCACTCTAGAGCCTGTGCTTTGCAACGACAGAAGCCGCCACAGTGAAAGCCCGAGCACCAAAGCTAGAGAGCAGCCTCTGCTCGCCACAACTGCAGAAAGCTGATGGGCAGCAAGGAAGACCAAGCACAGCCAACAATAAAGTAAATTTAAAAATCTCAGCATCTAGGGACTTCCCTGGTGGTCCGGTGGATAAGACTCTGTGTTTCCAATGCAGGGGGCATGGGTTCAATTCCTTATTTGGGAGCTAAGATCCTACATGTTGTGCTGCATGGTCAAATAAATTTAATTTAAAAAGAATAAAAGGTGTAAGACAAGACAAAAAAAAAAAAAACTCAGCACCTAAACCACAATCTCACCCTACGCTATGTGGAAAAACTACCCAGAGACTTTGGAGAACTGGAGGTGCACCCTCAGGAATCCCTTATCATCTTGTGAGCACCCACCTGCTTCCCCTTCAAATCCTCACTCCAGGATAGAACAGCAGTCAGTGAACCCTTTGCCCTGAGCCCTACTGGCCAGGGCAAACCAATTTCTATAGAGCTACAGCAGCAAGCCGAATGTCTAGGCAGGAAAGAAAGGAGAAAGGAGAGACAAAGTGGAGAAGGAAATAACAGCAGAAGAGGCTCTATGACAAGCGGCGAAGAGCATAAGCTGGATGCGAATCTTTCGCTCAGCACTGCGTGACCCCAGGCCAGAGACTGAGGCTCACCAAGCCTGGCCTGCCAACTCTATTCCATTGGGAGAGTTAATGAGATCAGGCACTTAGCTCTTAGTGAGAGACAGTGGCAGTAGTAAGAGAAGGTGGGGACAGAGAGAAAAGACCAAAGAGACTGGCAGAGGTCCATGACTCCTCCCCACCTGGGACCCAAGACCACAGTCTTTCTCGGCTCTAAAACCACTCTGCTCTGCCACAGGGCTCCATGTTTCAAGAGTCTTTCAATGAGTCACATCCTTTTGACCCAATATTCTACTTCCAGAAACACATTCTAAGAAAACAATCAGAATCACTTCCCAAAATATGTGCTAAGATGTGCATTGCACCCTTTATTATAATATAAGGAAAAAATGAAACCTTCAGATGTCTAGAAATGGAGATCTGAATAACTGTGTTATGCTATAACCACACAATGAAATACTATGCAGCCCTTAAAAACCATGCTGCATGGAGAAGGAAATGGCAACCCACTCCAGTATTCTTGCCTAGAGAATCCCAGGGATGGGGGAGCCTGATGGGCTGCCGTCTATGGGGTCGCACAGAGTCGGACGCAACTGAAGCGACTTAGCAGCAGCAGCAGCAGCAGCAGCAGCAAGACATTTTCTGAGCTGCAGAGAAGTACCAGAGTAGAATAGCCGGGGAAAGAGTGGTTACTTTAAAGAAGAGCGGCTGGACAGTTAACTGACAGCTAACTTCTCACCAGTGACATTGAATGCAACAGACCATGGAATAATGATGTTAATATAACAAGGGAAAATAACTACCAACACCTAGTTGTATGCCTTGCAAAAATATCTTTCAAGTTAGAAAGTGCAATATAAGAGAAATTGCAAACAGTAGAACTTCATCAAAGGAATTTCCAAAATTGAAGTAAAAGTGATTCCAGATGCCAAAGGTACAGAAAGGAGTATAGAGCAAAGCAAGTGATAAATATGTAAATAAACCTAAATAAAGATTAACTGTATAAGATAATAACTGTGTCTTATAGATTAACATTAACACAAACTGAGAGAAAGTACTTAAAGATACTTTTGTGTCTGAAAAGAAGATAATTGATTATTTTTCAATTTTAAAAGCTATTATTTTTCAAGTTTGGAGAATACTCATTTAAAAATAAATATCTTAATGGGCTAATGGTTAGAATGTAATATGCTTCAACTATTTTGGAAAGCAGTTTGGCAGTTCTCAAAATGTTAAACAGAGTTATTATATGACCCAGGAATGCTATTCCTAGGTACATACATGAGAGAAATGACAACATATGTCCACACAAAAACTTGTACACAAATCTTCATTGCAGCATTATGAAAATGAAAAGAACTCAAATATTCTTTGTCTGATGAATGAATAAATAAAGGTGGTATAGCCATACAATGAACATTATTTGCCAATAGAAACAAGTGAATTTACTGATAATGCTACATGAAAACATCATGCTAAATAAAAGAAGCCTGTCACAAAGTAGAAATATTTTATGATTCTCTTCATCTGAAACCCAAAACAGAGAGGAATTAAATTGGTGGCTGCCTAGGGTGGATTTTGGGGCGGGTAAAGAAAGTAGTGACTGCTAGTGGACACTAGGTTTATTTTTGGAGTGATAAAAATGTTGAAATATTGATTATGATGGTGGTTGCAAAATTGTATACTAAAAACAATTATACACTGGGATAGATTGTACCATATTTGGATTTTATCTTAATAAAATTATTTTTAAACAACAAAAAAAAAAACCATGCTGCAGAGAATGACTTAAGGACATGGGTGAACAGTGTTCATGGCATTGTAAATGGAGGGAAAAAAATAAACCCTGGCAGAAGAATACATACACGTAAACACATGAACACTCAGAGATACAGACATACAAGAAAGTCTTCAAAGAAATCCCTCCACTGTATATATATGTATAGACATATAGAGTGTGTATATATATAGTGTAAAGACATATATATATAGATCTATATAAGACTGAATCACTTTGCTGTACATCTGAAACTAACACAACATTGTAAATTAACTATATTTCAGTTTTTTTAATGGTAAAATAAAAAGAAATGCCCCCAAATGTTAGCAGTTGTTCTTTCCAATTTATGAGGTTCTAGGCCACTGAGAGTTTTCTTTAAAATGTTCTGTATTTTTTCAAATTGTCCACAATAAACATTTGTTATTGACAGCATTTTTAAAACCCCAAAATTGCTTTCTTAAGTTTCAACTAGCATAGGAGTTTTCTCTGGAACCACCAGGGACTTCAAGCTTTTTTCCTACCCTGCATTTATCTCTTATGACCATGGCTACGGTCTTCTCTTGGCTGAGGACCATGCTGCAGATGGCGCAGTACACACTCCCCAGAGTGCTGTCCCTGACTCTGTTGGACACCTTTGCCCAATGTCCTAGGCAGGGAAGAGGTTCAGAAACTCTTACCTGACATGTGCAAAGGCAGCTGGAGGAAGACCAGGGCGATGAAGCATCTAGAGAGCCAGGAGCCTGAGCAACTTGGCATCTTCATCCAAACTAGGAGGACAGACACAGGGAGACATCAAAAAGAGTCAGTGAGCTTGATGTGAGAAAGGGTACCACCCAGCAGGTGAGGCAGAAATGGAGGTTGCACAGAGTATGCTCTGGTGTCACGGAAACCAGGTGTCTAATCCCAGCTCTGCTGCTTAGCTCCATGTAAGCTAAGTCTCTGGGACTCAGTTTCTCCATCTTTGAAATGGGTATACTTACCTTGCCTCCTGGCAAGGTTATTATGAAGACTGAAGGAGGCTAGCAACACAGAGGCTGGCATCATGGTTAAGTCTATAAATGCCTTTAGTGGGAACAGGAGGGTGAGACACCAACTATGATATAGACAGCACAGGGAAGAGTCTGGAAGAATGAGAACTTATACCCAGAACTAGCCAGATAAACATGGTAAGGACTGACTGTTTTTTGCATTTAGTGTCCCAGGTCAGGCTTGGAAAGTGCCTGTTGCAAGCCAATCATGGGCCCATGATGTAGCCTGAAGCACGTCCCTGACAGCTTTTCAAGCCTGACTGTTGGAAAACAAGAAACCAAGGCAGTGAGGTCCCTTCATTTCATCATGAAGGCACTAATTCTACAAGTTCAGGGTCTGGAGTTAGAAGGACCTGGGCTCAAGTCATAGCTCCACCCATGTACTAGATCTGTGTCCCTGGGAAAGTTGTCTTTTTTTTTGATAGTGCTGTGCTGCCATGGGGAATTTCTTCGTTCCCTAACCAGGAATCGAACCCATGCCCCCTGCAGTGTAAGCACTGAGTTTTAACCACTAGACCTCCAGGGAAGTCCTGGGCCTTCAGTTCTTGACGTATAAAGGGGGGACCTTCTTCACTTGCCAATGCGAGTTCAAGGAAATGATGCATGGAGAGCACCTGTCACCAATACCTGTTGTTATTATTACTAAACTGAAGAGACCAGTCATCCCTGGGAGGGGTGGGTCACCATCTGCACTTGCTATTGTCTGAAACTCCTTGTTGTTCGGTCGCTAAGTCATGTCCAACTCTTTGTGACCCCATGGACTACAGCACTCCAGGCTTCCCTGTCCTTCATTATCTCCCAGAGTTTGCTCAAACTCATGTCCACTGAGTTGGTGATACCATTCAACCATCTCATCCTCTGTCTCCCCCTTCTCTTCCTGCCCCCAGTCTTTCTCAGCAACAGAATCTTTTCCAGTGAGTTAGCTCTTTGCATCAGGTGGCCAAAATATTGGAGCTTTAGCTTCAGCATCAGCCCTTCCAGTGAATATTCAGGGTTGAGTTCCTTTGGGATTGACTGGTTTGATCTCTTTGCTGTCCAAGGGACTCTCAAGAGTCTTCTCCAGCACCGCAGTTTGAAAGCATCAGCTCTTCAGTGCTCAGCCCTCTTTATGGTCCAACTCTCACATCTGTACATAACTACTGAAAAAAACATAGCTTTGACTATATGGACCTTTGCCAGCAAAGTGATATCTCTGCTTTTTAATACACTGTCTAGGTTTGTCATAGCTTTCCTTCCAAGGAGCAAGTCTCTCAATTTCATGTCCGCCGTCAAGAAATTCCTTGGGCAGGAAACAAATCTTTCATGCCACCCTTGGGGTTGAAGTTCAAATGCAAACCCTCAAGAAAGAGAGAATCTATCTCTCACACTCATACATTCTCTTCAAGATTTCAAGTCCTTTCCAAAAATTTATAAGGCTGGATCCCTGCAGGTCTTGGAAGATGGCACAAGGGAGCTTGGAGTGGGTAGGACAGTCAAAGCAAGGTTGTGAAATTGAAGATGGACTCAAGATTTGAGCACATTTCCAGTTCTGTTTATCTCATGGCAAACAGCACACTGGTTTAGGGTTCTGTTGTTAGTTTTTGTTTTAAAATTGTGATGCATGCATATAACAACTATGCATAGGGACATCTCTGGTAGTCCAGTGGTTAAGAGTCCACCTTGCAATGCCGGGACACAGGTTCTACTCCTGGTCAGGAAATTAAGATCCCAACAGCAGCTGAGCAGCTAAGCCTACGCGCCACAACTAGAGAGTCCGTGCACCGCAACTAAAACCCGATGCAGCCAAATAAATAAGTATCTTTACAAAAATTACGCATAGTCTGATACAACTTAGGGAGAAGATGCTTAGAGAAAAGGCGAGAATGTAGATAGTAAGCAGCTGGTATTTCTAAGAGTGGGAGAGGAGAACAAAGATGATCTTACAGTTTTCTGTGTGTTTTCTAAATTATCTGCCTTGAATGTGTATAACCGTAATTATCAGGAAATAAATCTATTAAAAGAAGCAGTAGGAGGATGACCAGGAAGGAAAGGAGAAAAAGGAGGAGAAATAGAGTTCACTTTGGGCAAGGGAACACAACAGTCCAGGAGGCACCTCTCTCATTCTTGCTATTGGTAATTTGTGTCTCTTTTTTCTTGATCAGTCTGAACAGAGGTTCATCAATTTTGTTGATCTCAACGAATCATCTTTTGGTTTCATTTATTTTCTCTAATGTTTTTCTGTTTCTTATTGTATTCGTTTTTGCTCAGATATTTATTAATTCCTCTCTTCTGCTTACTTCGGATTTAATTTGTTCTTCTTTCCTTGTTGCTTAGGTCAATGATCTGTGATCTTCTTTCCTAATATTGTCACTTGGTACAATACAGATGACTATATTACTCATCTTTTCTAATACAGTCATTAGTCATTTAGTCACAAATTTCTCCTTAGGAATTGCTTTAGCGACATCCAACAAATCTTGATATGCAGTGGTTTTCATTTTCGTTATAGTCAAAATACATTCTATCAGTTCAGTTCAGTTCAATCGCTCAGTCGTGTCTGACTCTTTGCGACCCCATGAATCGCAGCACGCCAGGCCTCCCTGTCGATCACCATACTTCTGGTTAAATTCAGGCATCCATGGACCCAGTATACATGGAAGAACTAGGTGGAGAGAGGCATTTCAGGGTAACAGGGAAGCACTAGGGCTCTGAGCCGAGTCACCACTTACAATCAATTGTTTAAGCAGAACTTCTAAGCTGCAGTCTCTGTCTTTGTGAAACTGTGAATAAAGACAGTACTCATTTCAAGAAGTGAAAAAAGAAAAATGTTCTAATTTCCTTTTAATTTCTTCTTTGAATTAAATGTGTTATCTAGTTTCCAAATATTTGAAATTTTTTGAGATAACTTTCTATTAGTTTCTCTTTCCCTTTAGCTCATGTTTCACAGAAACTACAAAAGATTAAAAGTGATACCCTACTACTGTACACATCAGTTGGCCTGCCCCATAACGCAGCTCAGGTCATTCCCTCCGGAGGAAGAGAGGCTTGCCTCCCCAGCTCCTGCAGGAAAGGCCTGTCCTGTCCCACACCACATCTAGAGTGAGTGTAACGTCTTGGTTTTAAGCATGGCAATAGGACAAAGGAGGTTTTGTTCTCAAGGCCCTCTACTGCAGCCTGGCCCTAAAATGGCCCAGGGCTCAGTTCTACTTGGAGAAATATTCTTTGCTCCTCTGAACATCAGACTTGATGGTATTGCTGCCAGGCTTGCAGCCAGCTGGGCACACTTTCCCATGTGTGTCAGTAAACTGAAAGGCCTGAACTAGTCTCGATGTCTCCTCCACAGAGTGGCCAGCAGGAAGGTCGTTGGTGGTGATCTTTCAAAGGATACCTTTATCGTCAATAGTAAAAAGGGTCTGAATGAGATGCCTTCATCAGCCTTTAAGACCCCACAGTCCTGAGCAATGGTGCCCTTGGGGTCTGATATCAAGGGAATGTTCACGGGCCCCAGTCCTCCTTGTTTCTTGGGTGCGTTAATCCACGCTGGGTGACAAGAAGTGAAAATCCACAGAAACATCCATCACTTGGCAGTTGAGTCTCTTTTTTTCAATTAAGTTATTTTAGGCTGCACCGGGTCTTCATTGCTTCTCGGGGGCTTTAGCTAGTTGCAGCGAGAAGGGGCTGTTTTCTGCTGTGGCTCCCAGGCTTCTCGTGGCAGGGGCTTCTCTTGTTGAGGAGCAGGGCTCTGGGGTGCACAGGCTTCGGTAGCTGTGGCATGTGAGCTCGGTAGTTGTAGCACATGGACTTAGTTTCCCCACAGCACATGGAATCTTCCTGGACCAGGGATCGAACCCGTGTCCCCTTCTTTGGCAGGCAGATTCTTAACCACTGCACCACCAAGAAAGACCGGCAGTTGAGTTTCTTCAATTCTTCTGCCCTGTCACTGAAAGCAATGATCTCCATGGGGTACACAAAGGTGAAGTCAAGAGGCTAAAAGAAGAACACAGCCTATTTTTCTCTATAGTCAGATAGGCTGATATCTTTGAACTGACCATCTGGCACAACAACTATTGCTTTGAACTGAGGGGCACGGTGCCCAATTTCGACATTTCCTGAAGACATATTGCTATCAGCAATTCTCAGGCGGGAACCACAGAGACCAGTCAGGAAGAAGACTGCTGCTGCTAAGTCGCCTCAGTCGTGTCCGACTCTGTGCGACCCCATAGATGGCAGCCCACCAGACTCCCCCGTCCCTGGGATTCTCCAGGCAAGAACACTGGAGTGGGTGCATGAAAGCGAAAAGTGAAAGTGAAGTCGCTCAGTCATGTCCGACTCTTAGTAACCCCATGGACTGCAGCCCACCAGGCTCCTCCGTCCATGGAGTTTCCAGGCAAGAGTACTGGAGTGGGGTGCCATTGCCTTCTCCCAGGAAGAAGACACATCTCTCTCACTGATTTCTAGTTTAATCCTATTGGGGCCAGAAAACATACTTCGTTTTTATTTACTCATTTTATGGGCTAGCATGTGGTCTATTTCGGTAAATGTTTCATGTGGATTTTGCTGTCATTGGGTAGAATGTGACTCAAGTGACATGAGACTTGAGCATTTTGATTGAAGGTGTGAATTTTATTCCTCATAATCTCATATGAGAAGAGCAGAGAGTAAGCTACTTGACAACATTCCCGAACATCTAAGGTTAAATAAAACCAAGAGATAAAATAAAGGCTTATGTTCCTAGTGAATTGAGGACTAGAGCCAGATGTTGCTTAGTCTTGGCATGGGCTCTCTATCTGTGTGACTTTGTAACTTGGAGCAAGTCACTTAAACTTTTAGGCCCTGATTTTTCATCTTTAAATTGGGAGATTCACTTACATTTGCTGAGTACACTGTCAATTGGGAAGTAACAAGAGGTAAGGAAATGTATTTGGCTTTTGATCCAGTAAGAAATATTCTGGAAATCTACTCTAAGGAAAGAATCTGAAATACAGAAGTTTACATGATGTCAGTAGTATTTGTATAACAGTGAAAAACAGGACCATCTATAAGTACATCAATAAGGAAATGACTAAGTTAATCACAGTTCATCAAGCCTATGTTTCAAATGTAAACTGATGATGTGTTAAAAGCAGAAAAAGGAAGGCCTATAAAATATGAGTAGTGATTAATCGTTAAGGTGGTTGGAAATATGGGCAATTTTTTCTCATCTCTATTTCCCAACTTATTAATAAAGTATAATATATTGATTAACAAATGTGTAGCATGAAACTAAATTTAGCAAAAATGAAATATATTTAATTAGAGAATTTTGACTAGACAAAGCTTTAAATTCCTTTCCCCAGCTCCATTATGCTGTAATCTTGCTTCCTAAAAGGAAAAACAACATATCAAGAATGTCTTTCAGTTTTCCATTACCAAATATCCTAATTTGGAAATGTGATACTTCAGATTACAAAATTACTGAGTAAAGAAGGGCATTATTCAAATTCTATTTTTAAGAGAGCCTTCAGTGGGCAGAGCAATGGTAAAGGAAAACCATGTTATTCAATGGAAGTTTCCAAGCCAGCTGGGAAGAAGAAATCAAAGAAAGGGACTGGAAACTAAAAGATGGTAGAGGGGAGACAAGGTAGAAGAAAAAGACTGAAAAAATAAAAGGGTGAACAGATGGTGAGGAAGAGTTTGCCATCATCAGCTGTCTAGGTGTTACCTTTGCTGTAAGTCACCTGTAGGACACCAGGTCCCCAAATTGCTATATGTAAAAGACTATTTTTTCATTGCTACACATGTATTTTAATTTTTTCTTGTATCCATCCTACTTTAAGGAACTAAAAGTCCTCTCTTCTTACTATCTCCCTTAGTCTTTTTTAAAAAAATGTTATTGGCATATAGTTGATGTATAATGTTGTGTCATTTTCAGGTATATAGCAGTGAATCAGGTGTACAGATACATATGTCCACTCTTTAAGATTCTTTCCCCCTATAGGCCATTGTAGAATACTGAGTAGAGTTCCCTGTGTAATACAATAGGTCCTTATTAGTTGTCTATTTTATGTACCGCAGTGCGTATATGGGCTTCCTGATGGCTCAGACAGTCAAGAATCTACCTGCAATGCAGGAGACCCAGGTTTGTTCCCTGGGTTGGGAAGATCTCCTGGAGAGGGAAATGGTAACCTACTCCAATGTCCTTGCCTAGAGAATCCCGTGGACAGAGGAGCCTGGTGGGCTATAGTCCATGAGGTCACAAAGAGTCGGCCACGACGGAAGTGAATGAGTGCACACACACAGTGTGTCTATATCAATTCCAATCTGCCTCTCCCCCATCCTTACTCTCTGGTAACTGTAAGTTTGTTTTCTACATCTGTGACTCTATTCCTATTTTGTAAATAAATTTATTTATTTACAAATAATAAATTATTTATTACAAATATTACACAGGGAACTCTACTCTACAAATAAATAAACTTATTTACAAAATAGGAATATCCCCCATTTTTTAAAGATTCCACATGTAAACAACAGCATGTGATATTTGCCTTTCTCTGTCTGACTGACTTCACTCAGCATGACAATCTTCAGGTCCATCCATGTTGCTGCAAATGGCATTATTCCATTCTTTTTAATGACTGAGTAATAGTCCAGTGTGCATATGTACATCCCTATCCATTTCTTTGTGGATGGATATTTAAGTTGCTTCCATATCCTGGTTACACTAAATACTACTGCAATGACACTGGGGTGTATGTATCTTTTTGAATTATGGTTTTCTTCATGTGTATGCCCAGGACTGGGATTGCTGGGTCATATAGCAGTCTATTTTCAGTTTTTTAAGGAACCACCTTACTGTTCTCCAGGCGGCTTTATCAATTTACCTTCCCACCAGCAGTGTAGGAGGCTTCCTTTCCCTCCACATCCTTTCCAGCATGTATTGTTTGTAGAAAAAATTTTGGATAATGGCCATTCTGACCAGTGTGAGGTGATACCTCATTGTAGTTTTGATTTGCATTTCTCTAACAATTACTGTGGAGAAGGCAATGGCACCCCACTCCAGTACTCTTGCCTGGAAAATCCCATGGACAGAGGAGCCTGGTAGGCTGCAGTTTATGGGGTCACTAAGAGTCAGGCACGACTGAGCGACTTCATTTTCACTTTTCACGTTCATGCATTGGAGAAGGAAATGGCAACCCACTCCAGTGTCCTTGCCTGGAGAATCCCAGGGACGGGGAGCCTGGTGGGCTGCCGTCTATGGCATCACACAGAGTCGGACACGACTGAAGCGACGCAGCAGCAACAATTACTGGTGTTGAACATCTTTTCATGTACTTTTTGACCATCTATAGTTCCCTTGTCTTTGGCCTCAAATTCACTCAGGCTCTGGGAACCCTTCACACTGCCTTCTGGAAATGGGTGGTCCCTGCCCTGACAGGCACCCATGGTCAGCCAGCTCCAGCTCACCTCTAGCATAGCCTCATGATATTTCAGCTGTTTTACATTTTTCATCAAATAAAATTTATTACTTTTTCTATCCTAGTTATTTTAGAAAATCTGGAAATTACAAGGAAAAAAAAAACGACCAAAACATGTGAAATGACCTATAATTCCTTTACCTAAAGATATTATAGTTCAAATATTTTTTCTGTGTAGGTGTATAACTTTTAAAGTAGGACTATATCCTCTGGAGGAGGGAATGGCAACCCATTCCAGTATTCTTGCCTGGAGAATTCCATGGACAGAGGGGCCTGGTGGGCTTGCCGTCCACGGGACTATAAAGAGTCAGACACGACTGAGCAGCTAAGCACAGCACAGACTGTATGTGTTGTTTTCATACCCAGCATTTCACCAAGAACTACATTATGTAATTTTTCCATGCCATCAAATATTCTTTTAATAATTTCAGTATTTCATCAGGAATATTATAGAATATTCAGGTTTTCCCCCAGTGCATTTCTATTATAAACTTTGCTACAACTGACTGTGGATTAAAGGTCGGGTTATAAGGCTTAATCCTAGTCTTAGTTTGGTCTCTAACTATATGTGACTTTGTAACTTTAAGGAAATCACAAACTCTTAGGCCTTGAGTTTCCCATCTTTAAAATGTTGAGACTTTTAATTTGCACTGCCAAATTCCCCTCCAGAGAGGTCATATCAATTTACCAAAGTGTATGGAATTGTTTTTCCACAATCTTGCCATCACTGGGTTTTATTTTTTTTTATTATTTGTCATTTTAATGAGTAAGAAAATGGTATCTTATTAAAAATAATGATCTGTCATTTTAATTTGTACTTCTTTGATTATTCCTTTGTCATTTGAACTTTGTCAGCTACCTGTCTTTATACTTTGTCCATTTTTCTATTTGGACATTTGTCTCTTAAATGGTTTCTTTAAACAATGTAATTCTTCATAGAATAACAATTTTTTTTCTATTACACATGTTGGAAATATTTTCCCCACAGGAAATCATTCACTCTTAAGTTTGAAACAGTTTAATTTCAAAAACTTTTAAGTCAGAAAAAAAAATGCAACCAAAGCTCCCTTGATAAATCCAAGCAGCTTAAGAAGACCCTGCATATATACAGATGTTCAGTCTGAAAGCACACAGCCAGGACCTGGCTAAGAGTAAGGGCTAAGTAAGTGTTAGCTGTCATACTTAACAACGATGACAGTAATACCTAAAGAAGAGTCTTTTGACAAAACCCATTGGGTCCCCTTGTCACTTGCCCCCTTTCGTGTTCCTCATTTCCCCATTTCATTCTCTAAAATGTTCTTGTGAATATGGAGAAAAGAGATAGTTTCTCCAACGAACCTGAGAATCCCGAGAAAGTCACAAAACTGAAAAGAATGAAGAGAGGAGAGGGGGAGGACTCACCACCTTTGGCATTGGGGGCCCTTTGTCCCTCACTGGCTGCACTGAAGTCTCTAAGCTGGGAACACCCTCCGCCCGTTCTGGGAGACCAGGCATCAGGCAGAGCAGCAGGTAGGACTCCGGAGATGGGTCTGGGAAAAGTTTGTCTTTTATTCCAAGGCCTGAAGCTCTCAAGCCAGAGCTCCCTCAGCCTCACAGACTCTCTTCCAGCTGTTCCTAAGCAACAACAAGCCACGCCCTGCCTGTCTGCCTCTGATAAAGGAACAGAGCAAAGAGAAGGTTCCTAAAAGCAGGGAAGCCTCCCAGCCCGCCAGGTGAGGAAAGGGACCTCTGCCCCTCAGCTCCTTCTCCCATTCAAGCTAATGGCATGCTGATTGCTTTGATACATTTTGCTCCTATCATACTCGTGCTAAAAAGCTTGCTCCTCTTTACTTTCCAATTCAGAGTCAAATTGAAGACTGGTTTCAGACACCCATCAATTAGCCACCTTCTTGAACTCGCTACTTTTATCTCCAACTGCACTCTGACATGTGCTTTCTGACAAACCTGCTGACTGTCCCCCAATATGTGATAAACCCTTTCTCGCCTATCTTGCTCCCAGAATATCCATAATTTTATGTTCATAATATACATAATTGCATTCTTTAGTCAGTTTAGTTCAGTTCAGTCGCTCAGTCGTGTCCGATTCTTTGCGACCCCATGAATCGCAGTACGCCAGGCCTCCCTGTCCATCACCAACTCCCGGAGTTCACTCAGACTCACGTCCATTGAGTCCATGATGCCATCCAGCCATCTCATCCTCGGTCGTCCCCTTCTCCTCCTGCCCCCAATCCCTCCCAGCATCAGGGTCTTTTCTAATGAGTCAACTCTTCGCATAAGGTGGCCAAAGTACTGGAGCTTCAGTTTTAGCATCATTCCTTCCAAAGAAATCCCAGGGTTGATCTCCTTCAGAATGGACTGGTTGGATCTCCTTGCAGTCCAAGGGACTCTCAAGAGTCTTCTCCAACACCACAGTTCAAAAGCATCAATTCTTCTGCGCTCAGCCTTCTTCACAGTCCAACTCTCACATCCATACATGACCACAGGAAAAACCATAGCCTTGACTAGACGGACCTTAGTCGGCAAAGTAATGTCTCTGCTTTTGAATATACTATCTAGGTTGGTCATAACTTTTCTTCCAAGGAGTAAGCGCCTTTTAATTTCATGGCTGCAGTCACCATCTGCAGTGATTTTGGAGCCCAAAAAAACAAAGTCTGACACTGTTTCTACTGTTTCCCCATCTATTTCCCATGAAGTGATGGGGCCAGATGCCATGATCTT
>SJXQ01008239.1:182380-216033 GCA_006408695.1 Aepyceros melampus | reverse complement strand
TTCAACAAGAGGCTTTTAGCTCCTCTTCACTTTCTGCCGTAAGGGTGGTGTCATCTGCATATCTGAGGTTATTGATATTTCTCCCAGCATTCTTGATTCCAGCTTGTGTTTCTTCCAGTCCAGCGTTTCTCATGATGTACTCTGCATATAAGATAAATAAGCAAGATGACAATATGCAGCCTTGACGTATTCCTTTTCCTATTTGGAACCAGTCTGTTGTTCCATGTCCAGTTCTAACTGTTGCTTCCTGACCTATGCATTATATACTGTTATGTATTTTTGAACTTTACAAAGATGGAGCACATTGTACTTGAGTTCCTGTGATTTCCTTTTTTCACTCCACATTAGTTTCTGAGTCTAGCAGCACCTACAGTTTCTCACGCCATGTCCCCTCAGCCCACTCAATTTCAGGGTAGCTGAGTGAGACTTGCAGGCAAGCTGCCAGCATGCCACCTCACAGGCCATAGTAGTTCTTTGCCTACCGAACTGGGAGTCTTTTCAAACTTGAGAAAGCTGTTCAGCCTGTGAGTAGCTTAGAAGTTCAGGAAAGTTAATGCCCCAGAGGGTCAAGGGGGCTTGGACTGTCAGGGATGGAAGTCAGTGGAAAATGGTCTAGCCCCACTGTATTCTACAGGATTCCTTAGGGAGGTCCCAGCAGGAATAAGGACAATCCCCACCATCATCAGTAACTCAGTAATGCACATTTTATCGGTTTGTCTTCCTCTTCTTCTCACTCACTATTTCTGATTCCTGGGATCACCACGTAAATACACTCTTGCACTGAAGAATTTATCTTGCACTCTGATTTTGTGGAGTACAAATTGAGAGTGAAATCTATCCCTACTGATTGATAGAGCTTTAATATACTCATCCAGCACTGTGGTGTGTGTGTGGGGGGGGGTTGTGGTCAGTCGTGTCTGATTCTTTGCAACCCCATGGACTGTAACCTGCCAGGCTCTTCTGTTCGTGGAATTTTCCAGGCAAGAAATACTGGACTAGGTTGCCATTTCTTTCTCCAGGGGATCTTCCCAATTCGGGATTGACCCCAAGTCTCTTGCGTCTCCTGCATGGCAGGAGGATTCCTTAGCCACTGCGTCACCTGGGAAGACCCACTTTGTGGTAGATCATTGTATTTAATGTGAGTATACCAACAGCCTGCCCATTTCCTCATTGATAACAGTGAGGTCTATTTCTGGGCTTTTGCTTTTACAAATAGTGCTGCTATGAACATTCTTGACCTATGTTACTCAGTTGATATTTGCAACAATTTCTCTGAGACAGCAGTTCTCAATGTGGATCCATGAATTCTGAGAGTCCCTGAGATCCTTTCAGGGGACTCCTGTGCGATCATGTTCACTGAGCCATCATTTGTCTTTTTCAAGGTGTTCACATTTTCCCTGAACCTGCAAAATCAATGATGGGTAAAACTGATGGCATCTAAGTACAATCAAGGAAGTGGCACCAAACTGCAGTAGAAGTTGCTGATTTTAATGAAGCTCAACCACTGAGCACATATCTTTTAAATATTCAGTGTGTCAAAATGGAAGTAGACTTAAGCAGTTCTGCTGTCTATCAAGATACAATGACTTTCTCCAGGAAAAGCACATAAATGATGACTTGCGAGCTGAACTAGCTCTTTACTCATGAACTTCATTCCTACCAAAAAGTATAACCAACAAAGTATGATTATTCAGACTTGGGGACTTGGCAGTTGCTTTCTCTAAAAGGAACAAAGGGCACTTTGTCACTTCAAGGAAAACAACTGACAGTATTTGTTGCCAAAGAGATTTGATATTTTGGTTGGAAATTAGAAGTTTGGAAAACTTTTATCTGCTACTGTGAGCTTAATGGTTTCCCACTAAAAGAAGATTTTCCTGATGAGATTGCTAGTGACATTAATGAATATGAAATGTGTCAACATTCGAAAGATCTGCACAATTCAGTGAACCAGTAAATTCAAACTGACAAATACATGTGTTGACAACCACGCATGAGTAAAAGGTAGAATTCAAGATAATCCAGTGTATTTTACTGTAACAGTATGAAAAGTTCATTGGACATAATATATTTGAAAGTTGCTAAAAGAGTAGATCAAACCAGATAATCCTAAAGGAAATGAACCCTGAATATTCACTGGAAGGATTGATGCTGAAGCTGCAGCTCCAGTACTTTGGCCAGTTGATGCGAAGAGCCAACTCATTGGAAAAGACTCTGATGCTGGGAAAGGTTGAGGGTAGGAGGAGAAGGGGGGAATAGAGAATGAGATGGTTGGATGGCATCACTGACTCAATGAACATGAGTTTGAGCAAATTCAGGGAAATAGTGAAGGTCAGGGAAGCCTGGAATGCTACATTCCTTGGGGTCTCAAAGAGTCAGACATGACTTAGTGATTGTACAACGAAAGAGTAGATCTTAAATGCTCTCACCACAAAAAAGAAACGGTAATCATGTGATGTGCTGCTGGCGGCAGCTACCTTTATGATGGCAATCAGACTGCAATCTCTAAGTGTGTCAAATCAACCTATTGTACACCTCAAAATCATACACTATTATAAACTTACACAATTATATCTCAATAAAAACAGGCGAGGAAAGATAGGAAATGTTCACTGGTACAGTTTTAGACTCTATGCGGCAATAACTTTTAAGACAAGTGGTAACTTGTCAAGTTTCTTCTGGCATCAAAGAAAAAAATCCACAATTATCTGAGGTGATTGAAATGCTCCTTTTCCAGAGAACCCTCCTATACTGTTGGTGGGAATGTAAATTGGTGTAGCCACTATGAAAAACAGCCTGGAGTTTCCTTAAAAAGGTGAAAAAAGATGAAAAATAAAGTTGCCATATTATCCAGCAATCCCACTCCTGGGCACATATCCAGAGAAAACTATAATTCAAAAAGATATATGCACTTCTGTGTTCAATGCAGCATTATTTACAATAGCCAAGACATAGAAGCAACCTAAGTGTCCATCAACAGATGAATGGATAAAGTAGATGGACACACACACACAATGGAATACTACTCACCCATTAAAATGAATGACATAATACCGTTTGCAGCAACATGGATGGACCTATAGATGATCATACTAGATGAAGTGAGTCAGAAAGGGAAAGACAAATGCCATGTGATGTTACTTATATGTGCAATCTGAAATGTGACACAAATGAGCTTATTTACAAAACAGAAACAGAATCACAGACAGAGAACAAAGTTATGGTTAACAAAAGGAAAAGGGGGTAAGGAAGGAATAAATAAGGAGTTTGGAATTAGCAGATACAAAATAGTATATATAAATAGATAAACAACAAGAACCTACTGTATGGCACCAGGGCCTAGAGTCAATATGCTGTAATAAATCATAGTGGAAAAAAATAATAAATATATATTTATATATATAACTGAATCATTCTGCTATATACTAGAAACTAATACAACTCTGGAAATCAACTACTTCAATTAAAAAAATTTTAAGAAAAAGAAAAATATCCACATATAAGTGGACCTGGGCAATTCAAACCATCATTGTTCAAGGGTCAATTGTACGTGAACTTCCTGATTGAATGCAGTAGCTTGTATGAGGATACAGCTGACTTCTATTAAGCCAGACACATAAAAAGATTTACAGAAACAGAAAACAAGTCCATCTTTCTCACTAATTTTTTGTTTCAGAAAATAATTGTTTTTCATAAAACATGTTGTGCATGTCAACATGTAATGTGTTTATTTTTTTTGTTTTCAAATGAAGCAATAATTGTAATTTAAGTATCTCCATTTTAATTTCTAATATGGTAAGTTTAAAAAAACATAACCAACAGAAACTGAAGCTCTTGGGAGTTCTCAGTAATTTTTAATGCACACACACACAACTACACCCTTCATGCCATCACTATACCTATCAAAATTGACAATCAGTTCAGTTCAGTTCAGTCGCTCAGTCGTGTCTGACTCTTTGCGACCCCATGAATTGCAGCACACCAGGCCTCCCTGTCCATCACCATCTCCCACAGTTCACTCAAACTCATGTCCATTGAGTCCGTGATGCCATCCAGCCATCTCATCCTCGGTCGTCCCTTTCTCCTCCTGCCCCCAATCCCTCCCAGCATCAGGGTCTTTTCCAATGAGTCAACTCTTCGCATAAGGTGCCCAAAGTACTGGAGCTTCAGTTTTAGCATCATTCCTTCCAAAGAAATCCCAGGGTTGATCTCCTTCAGAATGGACTGGTTGGATCTCCTTGCAGTCCAAGGGACTCTCAAGAGTCTTCTCCAACACCACAGTTCAAAAGCATCAATTCTTCTGCGCTCAGCCTTCTTCACAGTCCAACTCTCACATCCATACATGACCACAGGAAAAACCATAGCCTTGACTAGACGGACCTTAGTCGGCAAAGTAATGTCTCTGCTTTTGAATATACTATCTAGGTTGGTCATAACTTTTCTTCCAAGGAGTAAGCGCCTTTTAATTTCATGGCTGCAGTCACCATCTGCAGTGATTTTGGAGCCCAAAAAAACAAAGTCTGACACTGTTTCTACTGTTTCCCCATCTATTTCCCATGAAGTGATGGGGCCAGATGCCATGATCTTCGTTTTCTGAATGTTGAGCTTTAAGCCAACTTTTCCACTCTCCTCTTTCACTTTCAACAAGAGGCTTTTTAGCTCCTCCTCACTTTCTGCCATAAGGGTGGTGTCATCTGCATATCTGAGATTATTGATATTTCTCCCAGCAATCTTGATTCCAGCTTGTGCTTCTTCCAGCCCAGCGTTTCTCATGATGTACTCTGCATATAAACTGGTTCTAGAAAAGTCAGAGGAACCAGAGATCAAACTGCCAACATCCGCTGGATCATGGAAAAAGCAAGAGAGTTCCAGAAAAATATCTATTTCTGCTTTCTTGACTATGCCAAACCCTTTGACTATGTGGATCACAATAAACTGTGGAAAATCTTTCTTGAAAGAGATCAGAATACCAGACCACTTGACCTGCCTCTTGAGAAACATATATGCAGGTCAGGAAGCAACAGTTAGAACTGGACATGGAACAACAGACTGGTTCCAAATAGGAAGAGTACATGAAGGCTGTATACTGTCACCCTGCTTATTTAACTTCTGTGCAGAGTACATCATGAGAAATGCTGGGCTGGAAGAAGCACAAGCAATCCCTTAATATTATTTGGTATCCAGTCTATGTTCATATGCTTTCAATAATGTCAAACATGTCTTTTTATAATGGCTTGTTCAAACTTGGATACAAACAAGGAACACACATTGTATTTTGTGGTTAAATTTCTTAAGTGTCTTTATTCCATAATGATTCCTCTGCCCTTCTTTCAAAAGCTTTCCTTACACACATGATTGTTGGTAAATTGTCTTATACAAAGGGACACATTGTGGATTTGGCCAATTACATTCCTGTGGTAACATTTAATGTATTTCTCTATTTCTCAGATTTCCTAAACTGGAAAGCTGGAAGTTTGATTACATTCAGGTTCGCGTCTGAGCTGTGTGACCTGGGTGAGAGTCATAACCTACTGTATCTCAGTTTCTGTACTAGTAAATTTCTTTTTCTGGTCTCAGCACACAGTATGTGGGATCTTAGTTTCCCAGTCAGGGAAGGCACCCATGCCCCTAGCAGTGAAGGCTCAGAGCCCTAACCACTGGACTGCCAGGGAATTCTCCTTACCAGTAAAATTTTTTACATTTCTTTGTAATTTTTTCAGGAAAATCAACTTTTTAAAATTGCACCACAGCCTCATACACCAGAATAGTAAGTAAACCAATCACTTTTTTAAAAGGTTATACTTCATTTATAGTTATTATAAAATATTGGCTGTATTCCTTGTGCTGTACAATATATACTGGAGCTTATTTATTTTATAGGACTTCCAAGGTGGCACTAATGGTAAAGAACCTGCCTGTCAACGCAGGAGATTCAAGAGACGAAAGAGATACGAGTTGGATCCTTGGCCCAGGAAGATCCCCTGGAGAAGGAAATGGCAACCCACTCTAGTATTCTTGTCTGGAGAATCCCAAGGACTAAGGAACCTGGTGAACTATTCACAGTAGTTTGTATCTTATTGGTAAATTGAGGATAAGAATAGTAACTCCTTCATTGGGTGTAAAGATTAAATTAGTAAAACATGTAAAATACTTAGAACTGTGCTTTATACCCAATGAAAGTGTTAGCCACTCAGCTGTGTCTGACTCTTTTCAACGCCATCAATGGTAGTCCACAAGGCTCCTCTGTCCGAGGGATTTTCCAGGCAAGAATACTGGAGTGAGTTGCCATTTCCTTCTCCAGGGGATCTTTCCGACCAAGGGATCGAATCCAGGTCTCCCGCCTTGTAGGCAGACGCTTTACCATCTGAGCCACCAGGGAAGCCAGCTTGAAAGCCAGAGACAAAAAACAAACGCAGGCAGTCTAAGAAGTAGGAGAGAATGGCATAAAACCGCAACTGACACCCTCAGAAGCACGAAATAAGATCCTGAATCAACAACACGAAAGCAAGAGGCTACCAAAAAGAAAGCCAGGGAGCCAGGAAAAACACTGGGAATTAAATTTTTATAGCAAAAAATGAGCAAATTCAACAGAAGAACTGGACAGTAAAGTTCAGAAAAATCTCTTATAGAGTTAGAATAAGCAAAGCCAGGAGATAGAAAATAAGAGAAAAAATGATGAAAAAAAAAAAAAAAACAAGGAAATCTAACACAATGAAAATTTCCCAGAATTGAAGACTACTTGTTTCCTGATTGAAAGGGGCCACTGAATACCTACTGTAATGCATGAGAAAGACTTACATTATTATTACTTATCATGATAAAGGTTCAAAAGATCAAGAAGGGAAAATACATGTCCTAAAAGCTTCTAGGAACAAGTGAACAAACAAACCAGAAATCAGAATAAATCAGACTTCTCAAGAGTCTGCATGCGTGCAAAGTTGCTTCAGTCATGTCTGACTCTTTGCAACACTATGGACTCTAGCCCACCAGGCCCCTCTGTCCATGGGATTCTCCAGGCAAGAATACTGGAGTGGGTTGCCATGCCTTCCTCCAGGGGATCTTCTCAACACGGGGATCAAACCCGCATCTCTTAGATCTCCTGCATTGGCAAGTGCGTTCCTTACTACTAGTGCCACGTGGGAAGCCTTCTCAGAGTTAGCCACATAAAAAGCTAGACGACAATGGATCAATGCCTTTAAAATTCTGAGGGAAAATGATTTCCAATCTATACCATGCCAAACTGTCGATCAAGTGTGAGAGCAAAATAAAGCCATTTTTAGACAAGCAAGATTTCAAAAATTTACCTCCCGTGGAACTGTCCTGGGGAAATGACTGAGGAATGAACTCCTCCAAAGTGAGGGAATAAACCACAAATAGGAAGATCCAGGAGACAGGGGATTTGGCAAGAAGAGGAGATGGAAGTCCCCAAATGTGGTTAGGGGAAGTCTCAGGACTACAGTGGGACAGCAAAGCCAAGAGTACAGCTTGGAGTGCGACGAGGATAAGCCTAAGGAATGTTTTTTTCTCCAAGGGAAAAAAAAAGTTGAAATATATTGGATTTTTGTGACCAGATTAAAAGACATTTTCCGGTCCTGATGGAGAGTTTATGGAGTGATTAGCAGTAGATGCATAGATAATTACACAAAGAAAACAACAGACAGTTTTTGACTCCAGGATAAAAAAAAAAAGTTGCTTAATAAAATGAATGAAATATTAGTACAATATACACTGTAAAAATATTCTACAGTTATATTCATGTAAACACTGACTCAAACAACCAGGGAATTGGTAAACTGGCCAAGACTCTGTTGATAGTCGAGAGACAGAGAGAGAGAGAAATTATAAATTCATGGATGAAGAACAGAGAGGGGATTTTCACTCCCTCCTGGCTCCAGCCTTCACCTTCCTGATGAAGAATCCCAAACCAGTACCTCCACACCTACAACTCTCTGGAGCCCTGTGCTTAGTGGACAACTCTTGCTTATTGCCATTTTTAAGTGTAAACTAGCTCTCTCTCTCTCTGTATTTCTCTCTCTGTATTTCTCTGTCTGTCTGTCTGTCTGTCTGTCTCTCTCTCTCTCTCTCTCTCACACACACACACACATCCCTCTGATTTATCCTCTTCCTCATCCCTTCCCAAGCCAACTCATCATACCTTCACTTAGCAATCCCTTACCTTGCTTGCCCCCTCCCCATCTTCCCACTGATTACCACTAGTTTGTTTTCAATACTTGTGAGTCTGTTCCTTTTTTGTTATGGTCACTACATTGCTGCTGCTGCTGCTAAGTCGCTTCAGTCGTGTCCGACTCTGTGAGACCCCATAGACGGCAGCCCATCAGGCTGCCCCGTCCCTGGGATTCTCCAGGCAAGAACACTGTAGTGGGTTGCCATTTCCTTCTCCAATGCATGAAAGTGAAAAGTGAAAGAGAAGTCACGCAGTCGTGTTTGACTCTTAGCAACCCCATGGACTGCATCCCACCAGGCTCCTCCATCCATGGGATTTTCCAGACAAGAGTACTGGAGTGGGGTACCATTGCCTTCTTAGGTTGTGTCCAAATCCAAATTGGCAATGGTAGACAATGAACATTGGGGTGCACGTATCTTTTTTAATTAGTGTTTTCATTTTCTTTGAATATGTATATCCAGGAGTGGAATTGCTGGGTCAGGTGGTAGTTTTATTTTTAGTTTTTTGAGAAACTTCCATATTGTTTTCCACAGTGGTTGCACCGAGTTACGTTTCCACAAACAGTGTTCAACGGTTCCTTTTTCTCTACATCCTCAATAACATTTGTGTCTTTTTGATGATAGGCATTCTGACAGATGTGAGATGCTATCTCATTGCCGTTTTAATTTGCACTTGATGAAAATGAAAGAGGAGAGTGGAAAAGCTGGCTTAAAACTCAACATTCAGAAAACTAAGATCATGGCATCTGGTCCCATCACTTCATAGAAAATAGATGGGGAAACAATAGAAACAGTAAAATATTTAGTTTGGGGGGCTCCAAAATCACAGCAGATGGTGACTGTGGCCATAAAATTAAAAGACGCTTACTCCTTGGAAGAAAAGCTATGACTCATCTAGACAGTATATTAAAAAGCAGAGACATTACTTTGCCAACAAAGGTCCATCTAGTCAAAGCAATGGTTTTTCCAGTGGTCATGTATGGATGGGAGAGTTGGACTATAAAGAAAGCTGAGTGCGAAGGATTGATGCTTTTGAACTGTGGTTGAAGACTCTTGAGAGTCCCTTGGGCAGCAAGGAGATCCAAACAGTCCATCCTAAAGGAAATCAATCCTCAATATTCATTGGAAGGACTGATGCTGAAGCTGAAGCTCCAATACTTTGGCCACCTGATGCAAAGAACTGACTCATTTGAAAAGACCCTGATGCTGGGAAAGATTGAAGTCAGGAGGAGAAGGAGACAACAGAGGATGAGATGGTTGGATGACATCACCAACTCAACGGACATGAGTTTGAGCAAACTCTGGGAGTTGGTGATGGACAGGGAAACCTGGAGTGCTACAGTCCATGGAGTCTCAAAGAGTTGGAAATGACCGAGCAACTGAATCGAACTGAACTGATGATTAACGATGTTGAGCATCTTTTCATGTGCCCATTAGTCATCTGTGTATCTTCTTTGGAAAAATGTCTATTCAGGTATTCTGCCCATTTTTCAACTGGATTGTTTGTTTTTTTGATATTGAGTACATAAACTGTTTATATATTTTTTATATTAACCCTTTATTGAACATGTCATTTGCAAATATTTTCTCCTATGTCTTTTGATTTTGTTGATGGTTTCCTTTGCTATGCAAAAGATTTTAATAATTTTCCACTTGTGTGTTACTTTTATTTCCTTTGCTTTAGGAGACAGATAAAAAAAGTTGTTACAATTTATATCAAACTTGTTATGTTCATGTTTTCTTCTAGGAGTTTTAAGAATTTTGGTCTTATATTTAGGCATTTAATCCAGTTTATTTTTGTATATAGTGTTAGGGAGCATTCTAATTTCATTGTTTTTCATGTAGCCGCCCAGTATTCCCAGCATAAATTATTGAAGACACTGTCCTTTCTCCATTGTATATTCTTACCTCCTTTGTTGTAGATTAATTGACCATAAGTGTATGGGTTTATTTCTGGGCTCTGTATACTGTTCCATTGATCCATGTGTGTATTCTTGTGCCTATACCATCCTCTTTTGATTACTGCAGCTTTGTAGTGAGTCTAAAGTCAGAGAGCATGATTCCTCCAGGTCTGTTCTCCTTTCTCAATATTGTTTTCACTATTCAGGCTCTTTTTTGTATCCATGCAAATTTTAAAATTACTTGTTCTAGTTCTGTGGAAAATGCTCTTGGTATTGTGATAGGGATTGCACTGGATCTAGATTGCCTTTGACAGTATGGTCATTTTAATAACAGTAATTCTTCCAGTCCATGAACATGGTTCATCTTTCCATTTGTTTGTGTCTTCAATTTCTTTCATCAGTGTTCTATAATTTCCTAAGGACAGGTCTTTACCTCCTTAGGTGGATTTATCATCTTAACTATATTTTAAGTGTGCAGTGCTGTGGTATTAACTATTTACACACTGTTGTGCAGCTGAGCTCTAGGACTTTTTCATCTTGCAAAACTGAAATTCTATACCCATTGAACAGCTTCCCTTTCCCCAACCCCAGTCTGTGGCAATCACCATTCTACTTTTTTAAGAATTTGACTACTTTAGATATCTCACAAAAACAGAATCAAGCATTATTTGTCCTTTTGAGAGGTTATACTCATTATCAAGGCTTTTGCTGTGCAGTGATAAACTGGCTTCTCAAAATGTGGTGATAATTTACATTTTGACTGAAAGTGTATGAGTGTCCATCAGGTTATACTTTCACTGCTGCTTAGAATCCCCCTTTTGTTTCTATTCTTGCCTAGTCCTTGAAGGAACAACAGGAGTGGACATGCCTGGGATTTCCCAGGCAAGAATACTGGAGTGGATTGCCATTTCCTTCTCCAGGGGATCTCCCTGACCCAGAGACCCAGAGATGGAACCTGCAACTCCCGCACTGCAGGCCGATTCTTTACTGCTGAGCCACCATCGAAGCCCAAAATTACTGTATGTAGCTATAAAAATGTAATTTTTAAAAAAAAGTAACTAAAATTATCGATTGTCAGTGAACTTGAACGCTTCTCGTTTATATTGGCTACTTAGACATCTGTCAGGATTTCCTTTCTTCAAAGCATCCTAGTAAACGGGTCTCACTTGATCTTCCTAACAAGTTTCCGAATCCAGAAGACAGCAATCACCATCCCTCAGCGAGTTACAATTCTAGCCCCAGGTTTCAGATCTCTGCCTTCAAGGCCTAGTGGCTGTCCCAGGAAAAAGCCCCCGGGAAAAGTTTCAGCTACAGGCACCCACCGGCCCCACCCCCAGCTCCAGCTCCTGAGCTTTCTGCGCCCGCGCGAGCTGGCCTGTGGGCGGGGCCTAGGCCCGCCGGCCCGCCCCTCGCGTCCTTGCCCCGCCCCAGGCCCCGCCCCACCCGCGGCGCGGCGGGCTCGGAAGCTAGGCCGGGAGGTAGGGGCAGGTGAGGGTCCCCGCGTGGGGCCTTGTCTGCGCCGCGGCGGGGCCGGAGTCTTGAGGCCGGGGAGGACAGGCGCCGAGTCCCGAGCGCCGCCGCCGCCATCTTGTGCCGGGAGGGGCGGTGGCGGCGGGAGGGGAGCGCCCCTGGGGCCGGGCTTGGGCCCCGGGCGGGGCGGTGGCGGAGGGCGGGCCCGGCCGGCTGTGTCCTGGGAGGACCGAGGTGGGGTCCCGAGGCTGGCGGCCGCGGGATGCTCGGGCTCCCCGCCGCCCCGCTCCGAGACTTCGGCTGGCCGGCCCCTCGGGGCCGCGGTGTCCTGCAGTGCCACGCTGGATGCAGCCCGCGACCGTGTCGGAAACGGTTCCCTGGGCTCTTGGCGTTTGGTGCGCGTCCGCAGCTGGCGGGAGGGGCCAGGGAGTGGACCGTGGTGCTCTTGCGCTGATGGGGAAAACAGGCTCGGAGTGGGGATGAGATTCGCCCAGAGACACTCAGCGAGGTGGTGGCAGTAGGACTCAGGTCTTATTCCTCCAGTGCAGCGCCGTTTCCTCCGCGCCCCTCTGCCTCACCTGCCAGAGGAAGGAGCTGAGGTAGGGCCTAAGTTTCTGGAAGTTGGTTCCTTCTTTGTTTTTAGATCAGCCTTCCTCTGTACCGTCCAGGTTAGAGCTGACTAAGAAGTATACGGAAATCAAGTCATGGATCGCCTGCACGTAAAGAAAAGCCCAAAGTTAAAGAGCCTGTCAGCAGAATCGAGAAGGCCAAGCAGAAATCAGCCCAGCAGGAGCTGAAGCAGAGACAGAGAGCAGAGGTGAGAGCGAGGAGGGCCCTTGTACCTGTAGTTTGCTGGAGGTGATGCTGGAACAGGGAGACAGAGAATGGTGTAGGAGAGCCCCGCCTGCCTCCAGCCAAAAACAGGGTTCTCCGAGGTGTCCAGAGGAGATCACTGAGGACCACATGGTGAGGTGGCAGACCAGAGTCACATGCCAAGTGTCAGGAACCCCACCCCCCACCCCGACCAGTCCCAGGTGGTCTCCTGATGACCCCGGTGCAGACCTTTTGTGGTAGGGTCCTGAGGGAAGGAAGAAAGGAGAAAGAGAAGGGCCGTGTGAGGGAGTCCAAGAACAAGTGTCAGACACCCCAGCGCAGATGTCCTGGATTTGGCCTGGAGAGTAGCTGCTCCTAATTCAGAAATAGAGGCCCAAGCTCTGCACCCACCACTGTGTTCCTTTGTTCAGTCTGTCCTTAAAAGTCTATTTATAGACTGTTTACATGAATATTTTACTTTAATATTTAATATCAGGAAAAAGCTTACTCTGGTCTTTTCCCTCTATTTCTTTTTTTTTTTGAAATTTCAAAATACAGAAAAACAGAATATTATAACAAACATCTGGGTACTCAGCACCCCAGATTGGCAGTGTTTAACATTTTGTCATATTTGCATGTAGTCTTTTTTAAGATAAATAAAAATTACCTGTAAATTTGAAATCCCCTTTCTCCATTTCCTGTCTTATGCCATTTTTCCCCTCTTTATGGACAACCATGATTTTTTTTTAATACTTATACACTCAAATATATTAGTAGATATTCTTGAACAATATAAAATTTTTTGTTTTAAATCTTATATTAAACTAACTGCATATGTTTTATTTTGCATTACGTTTTTTAGAATTATTCATGTTAATATAAGATTCTAGTTTATTCCTCATCACTGTTTATAGTAATCTCTTTGTGAATCCACTTATTATATTTACCTTGTCTTCCAGTGATGAATGTTTAAATGATTTATGGGTTTTGTTTTTTTTTTTTTTGCTGTTACAAACAGTGCTATTGTGAAAACCCTTTAGATGTCTCCTTTGACTCCTGTACTGGAATTCCTATAGGGCGAATATAACTAGAATTATGGGATACATTTTCAAATTTATTAGATGTTGCCAAATTGTTTTCAAAGAGATTATACAAATTTGTACCCATATTAGCAGAGTAAGAGGGTTCTCATCCCTCACTTCTTTTTCAGGGCTTAATAGTGTCAGACCTTAAATTTTTGTTAATCTGATCCAGTCACTAACAATATTGAACTGCGACTACATGCTAGACACTGTTGCAGGCATGGAGGAGTCCCTGCCTTTGTGGAGCTTGCATTCAGTGAGGAAGGCCATCATGATGAGTAAATTTAATAGTGTGTTTGAAGTTAATCTATAAACTGAAATCTGCCTTTGGATTAAGTCAGACTGTCTGAGAGCTGTGGACCTGGCTTCCAGCAGATTGTTCCCACTTCACTTCACCTCCGCATCCCCACCTGGACCCAGGCCCCCAGATGATTTTACTGCATTGCCCTTTGGTGAAAGTTGGAGAACCGCTATAAGAAACAGCCCTAGGAAGCTGTCCTTTGTGCACACTGCAGCAGTAGATGTTATTGAGGACATTGTTCATGCGCTCATTGACACCCTGCTGGTGAGGTTTCACGGGTTACACTTACTTGTCTGACCTCAAATCCCAGCTCCTCCATAAGTTCCAGTTCTTCCCAGGTCAACTTGGGCAAGATACCTAACCTCTCTGAACTTTGGTTCTTCAGTTCCTCCTTGGTGAAATGAGGATGATGACATCAGTCACATGAGTTTGTTGTGAGCAGAAATGCTGTATCTGAAGCGCATAGTGCAGTGCCTGCCCCAGAGAAAGCGCTCGAAAATGGCAATGATGGTTACCACGAGTCTCTGTGCTTTTATTGTGCTCAGTCTAAGTTGAATTGGCTGACTTGCTAAGCTGTCATGTTGGACTTGCACTGTTGTAGCAGCTGGCACTTGTTGAGCTCCTCAGATGTGCCAGGCACGTGCCTGACCACGTGTAATCTTCATACTGGTGTGTATTACTGTTGCTCCTACTTTGACCTTTGTAAATCCATCCTGGAATAAAGATGGGAGATATAAGATACGTGACCTTGTGAGGTAGGAGGCATTATCATCATTTAAAGTGAGGTATGGTGACCAGAATCCCTAGGTGGTGTTGGACTGAGGGGCAGGGCTGCCATCTAAACAGGTCTCTTGACATTCTTCCCTGCTTCCAGCTTTGCCCCACAGCTGCTCGTTCATCTGTGTGGCCTGGAATGCAACCTCCTAAGATAAGAATGTGACAGGAGCCCATGGAGGGAGGCAGAAACACAGTTTCCATTCAGTTTTGCATAGATGCCACATTCCAGGAAGTGAGATGAGAGGGGAGAATGGACTCAGAGGCCCATTTGGCAGTTGAAGCAACATTTGGAACTTTTGATGACCCTTTCTTTCTTGAAAGTCTTTCATTCCTTGGCTTGGACCCTTGACCCATTTTAAGTCTTCTTTCTCTGCTTAGTGTAAATGTGCACTTAATACATAATATATATAATACATATAAATAATATATATTAAATGTATTTGTACTCTTAAAAAAGATGAATAAAACGAACACCCTAGCACCCAACTACAGAAATAGAACATGACCGTCCATGAGCAGGCCTCACTCTGGCCGTGTCTCCAGCCTTCCCACGAGCAGTACCCGTACCCTCAGTCCTTAGTTCATGCTACTCACGCCCTTGCTGTTGTGCATGAATTTACTGTTGCTATGTGTACTCCTAAATAATACTGTATAGCATGACAGTGTACCGTCTAGTTTTGCATGCTGCTAAACTTTATGTATGCTACCATATGCCATGACTGGCCCTGTTCACTGAGCACTTTTTTTTTAACCATTCAAATTTATTTGTGTTTGTTAAACATACATAAAACATGACCATTTTAACACACATTTTGAGAATTATTTCTGTTGTTTGAAAGTTTTTTCATCACTGTGGGGTTCTATTTTCCTTGAAGGTTATAGAATCTTACCACAATTTTTAAAAATTGGGGGCAAAAGATTGTAGGATTATTCAAGCTTTCTGTTTAGTCAGTTTTGATCATTTTACTCTTCCTCTGAATTTGTATCATTTAAGTTTTCAAACTTATTGACACAAAGTTCATAAATTTTAATTTCTACTCTGGCTTCCCTGGGGGTGAAGAATCTTCCTGCAATGCAGGAGACCCAGCTTTGATCCCTGAGTCGGGAGGATCCCCTGGAGAAGGGAATAGCTACTCACTCCAGTATTCTTGTCTGGAGAATTCCACAGTCAAAGGAACCTGGCAGGCTACAGTTCATGGGGTTGCAAAGAACTGGATACAACTGAACAACTAACACACATGTATCAGTAGTTATGACTTCTTTTTAATTTTGATGATATTCGTGCAGTCTCTCTTTTATGTTGACAAGTCTCAGAGGTTTGCAGTTTCCTTTAGAATTTTCAAAGAACCATCTTACAGTTTCAGTGATCCTCTCTGTTGTACATTTGGCTGCCTTTTCATTAATTTCTGCTCTTATTTTATATTTTTTGTCTCACTTCTCAGGGTTTTTTTCCCCTTCTCTTCTTTTTGATTATTCACATTTTATCCCCTACACACAAACATGGCCCTTTTCTTCTTCTGTAAAATTTGGAAGTTTTATGTTGTTTCTGGTTCTTTGGTGGACTGATGAATTACTGGGAGGTGAAGCAATAAGGTAGATAGATACCCTGCCTTTCACCTTGGAATGGCTCTTGCAGCTTTCTTCTCCCTCCACTGCCGGCCCTGGGTCACGTTCCCTACTACCTCCTACCTGGACTGTTGTAACAGATGTCTTCCTAAGTGCCTGTGATCTCTTCTCCCTGACTGCATCCTTCACGTGGTCTTCAGTTTTCTTTCTCAAAGCACAGATGTAATCAGGTTTCTTCCCTGCACACTTCTCTCTCCAGATTGGTCAGATAAAGTCCAGATTACTTGGTATGGCATTTGAGACCCTAATATACCTTTCTTTCTTTCTCTAGCTCCCCAATCTTTTGTATTTAGCATACTTGAAGTTTCTAGAACTAATGCTGTGCTTTTACATTATTTAATCATAAAATCCATTGTTCCATCACTTAGGTTCTTTCCCCTGTCTCTACCTGTTTAAATCCTGTGTGTGTTAGTCTTTAGTCGTGTCTTGACTCTTTGCAACCCCATGGACTGTAGCCCACCAGGTTCCTTTGTTCATGGGGATTCTCCAGGCAATAATACTGGAGTGGGTTGCCTTTTCCTTCTCCAAGGGATCTTCCTGACCCAGGGATCGAACCCAGGTCTCCTGCATGGCAGGCAGATTCTTTACCATCTGAGCTATAGGGAAATCCCACCAACCC
Organism: Aepyceros melampus; assembly: GCA_006408695.1. NCBI lineage: Eukaryota > Metazoa > Chordata > Mammalia > Artiodactyla > Bovidae > Aepyceros > Aepyceros melampus. The sequence goes on along the minus strand of SJXQ01008239.1, from coordinate 199,263 downwards.
TTTTTTTTTTTTTTTGCTTTGAGGGCTCTTTGTTGAGGTATGCAGGCTTTTCTCTAGTACTGTGTGACTTCTCTTGTTGAGGAGCATGGGCTCTGGAGTGAACAGGCTCAGTAGTTGCGGTATATGGGCTTAGTTGCCCCGCGTGTGGGATCTTAACTTCCCAACCAGGAATTGAACCACATCCCCTGCATTGGAAGGTGGATTCTTAACCACTGGACCCCCAGGGAAATCCCCTACCAGTCCTTTCAAGGCCAGCTCGAGCACCTGCCTCCCTGCTTCTTTCCTGATTCCCCAGTGGAGCTAATGTTTGCCTCTCTGGTTGCTTTATCACTGCCCCTGTGTTACTGATACAGTTCTGGCATTTTCACATGGCACAGCCTGTGGTGTCTGAAGACAGGTTGAGCAGCTGCCTCCATTGTTAACATATCTTTTTCTCCCATTCAGATCTACGCCCTCAACAGAGTCATGACAGAGCTGGAGCAGCAGCAGTTTGATGAATTCTGTAAACAGATGCAGCCTCCCGGAGAGTGAACCACCCCTGCGTTCACACTAGCTGGGACCCTGGAAGCTTTGTTTATGAACGTGTTACCAGTTTTAAGCTGAATGGCCCTTTTGGAGCCTTACACAGCTAGACAAGAAGAGATTTGTGTTATTCCTGACACTGGGTAAATCAGAACTTCCTGTATGTAACTTGCTTCACTAGTTCCTCCAATCTGAATTGGCCCATTACTTGCTGAAGAGACTTCTTCTATTCTTCCAAGACAATACATTCTTTTTTTTTTTTTTAACTTTTTCTATTGTTTGAAAAAAAAAAAAATCAGTGTTTCTTCTGAAACTGTAAACCTTCTCCAAAAATACAAATAAAATACTAATAAAATGTTTGCTCATACTTTAGGGGTGCCTATTCATAAGAAAGTGGAGTCAAAATGAATGTAATAGGTAGGAAAAGTTGACATGAGCAGAGGGGAGCCTTTTTCCTTCAGGAAGGAAGCAGAGGTGAGAGGACAGAAAGAACATGACTGTTTCCAGATTCATTCTTCCTGAGGCTAAGGCTCTGCAGACCCTATAGATCCTAAGTCTTTAGCTATACAGGTGTAAATATATGACTTTTACTCCCAGATGAGCCACTGCTCAGAGCCTTGACGCTAAGATTCCTGTCACCCTATGAATGTGGAGAGCTAGCAGGAGGCTTGTACCAACAAGAGGGGGAGAGGAGCGAAGTGCTTTTGGTTTTTCATTTTGTATTTTATTGTATTTTGTATTGGGTGTAGAAGCAGAATATGCATGGAAATGAGGCTGATTACTCAGAGGGTACAACAGCCAAGATTGCCTCCTCTGTTACTCTCTGCGCTAGAAATACCTATATTTTCCCTAGTGGTTCTGGGAACATCTCTAGCAATTCCCACCTCCTCTGTCTCCCCGCCGCTCTGAAGTCACTGAGAATTCTGTTCCCATTCCTATGCTTATTTTGGCAATAAACCGGGTTGTTAAGGAACTTGCTGTCCCTATGGAGAATGTGTTCTGAGAGCCTAAGTCTTAGTTAAGGATAACCTTTACACAGATTATCCCCAGAAGTAGTAATTAGGTTCTATAGTGTCCTATTGAATTTGGATTGAATGCAAATTTTCAGTTTTATGTTTTGGAGGAATGGGGGGTTTGGAGTAAGCTGTCATCATAAACATAAGGAAATGATGTAGTATACTAGAAAGAACAGTGTTTTGGGGTCAAGTATAGTTCTTACTACTTTGGATAAGTTATTAACCTCTAAGCGTCACTCTTCTCTCATCTGTGTAATGGAGTAATATTTTCTTCCTCTCAAGATCATTCATCAAAATAATAATGTATATAATAACCACTCAATAAATATTACTTCCCAGCTACCTTACTTCATGGGATATGTTTCACATTTCAAATAACCAATTAATATATGAGTGTTGGTTGGAAAGATTCTGATCCTTAGTTGGGAACTGCTTGTATTAACATGTCACAGCCTTGGATATAGTTTATCCTAGAGAAGTGTTCTAGTATTGCAAACTGTAGGTGGCTGTCAAATCAGTTTAGTAAATTATGACTAGCTTATCTTTTTAATTAAACAGTAGGGGCCTACCTGGTGGTTCAGTGGTTAAGAATCCGCCTTGCAATGCCGGGGCTGCCGGTAGATCCCACGTGCTGCAACTAAACATCAGCATGCCAAAACTAAGACCCAGTGCAGCCAAATAAATTTTTTTTTTTTTAAAGAAAGCTTCTAAAGAAAGAACAGATTTTAAAATATCAATGTGGTGAGGATATTGTTTCATGAAGCTTTTGTTTCACTTTTCAGGTTTTTACCATTGAGTACAATGTTAGCTGTGTGTTTGCCTATGTGGACTTGAATATGTAGAGGTACATTCCTTCTATAGGCACTGTATTGAGAGTTGATCATAAATAGGTGTTGACTCTTGTCAAACACTGTTCCTGCATCGAGTGAGATGATTATATGATTTTCATCCATTTTTTTAATGTGGTGTGGCACACTGACTGGTTTGTGCATCCTAGAATCCCTTAATCCTTAATAATCCACTTAATCCTTTTCATATATTGTGCATTTGGTTTGCCAGTATTTTGTTGAGGATTTTTGTGTCTGTATTCAGTAGTGACACTTGTCTGTATTTTCCTTTTTTGTGTGTTTTCTCTGTTTGCTTTTGGTGTAGGGTGATGTGGGCCTTATAAAATAGGAAGTATTCCTTCCTCTTATTTGGAGTAGTTTAGAAGGATATTAAGTCTTCTTTGAATGTTTGGTAGAATTCACCTATAACCCCAGCAGGCCCTGGACTTTTGTTTTAGGGGAAGTTTTTGATTACTGTTTCAGTCTCTACTCATGATCGATCTTTTAGGATTTTCTATTTCTTCATGATTCACTCTTGGAAGGCCTTCCTTCTAGGTTGTCCAATTTGTTGATTTATAGCTGATCTAATCTTTTGTATTTCTGTCATATCCATTGTTATTTCTCCTCTTTCATTGTTGAGTTTATTGGTACCTCCTCTTTTTTTTTTTCCCTTAGTGAGTCTAACAGTTTGTCAGCTCTCAACTGATCTATAACTATCCTCATATTACTAACCTAAACTTTTGTTTGAGGTGATGTAGTATGATTATTGTATAAACAAAGTACAATGTGTCTTTTCCCTTTCAAAGCATTCCCCTGGAAGTCTACATATTTATTTCAGCTCTGCTGCTATGGCTCAGAATGGATGTGGAAATCCTCTTTCAGAAGTGCATCTTTTTCCTTTGAATATAGTTCAAGTTCTAGAAATAGCCAGAAGTCATTTGAGGCCAAAATCAATAGCTAATTTGGTTTTGGTTTAAAAAGAGGATATCATTGGCTAATATTAAATATTATTAGGTTTTTAGACTAAATTTGGTTGGCTCGAGCAAAATAAGTATTTTTTGAGCACCTATTATGTCTAGGCACTGTGCTAAGTGCTGACCTCTAAGGGCATATGTGAAGACAGTTATCATCTTAGAGTTCCTAAAACATTTTGATGAAGGATAGCAACAGTGAAATGAGGGTTCAGCATTTAAGGGCATCACACTGAAATGTCTGAGCCCATGTATATTTGTAAGATTCCTACTATATTATTCTAAGCTTGTACATAACTCACTAGAATGTACAACCAAATCAATTCATCTACAAGTATATGTTTCTGAGTGTGGGGCACTGTGGCAGGCAGCAGAAACATGAAAATGTAAACTGAAGGAACTTAAAAATATAAGAAGCAGATCTATTCATCTATCCATGAAAAAAAATGTAAGTGCTATAACAGATATGAACAGAAAGCCATGGAGAAAAGAGGGTGCTGTCTTTTCCTTTAGAGCCAAATCATAGCAATGTGGACTTCACTGGACTTTTTTCACATAACTTTAGAGTTAATGCATACTTGCAATATATATGGTTCTGCAAACTTCAAGAAGTTAGACCTGAGGTAAAGGGGGTCTGGTGTGCTGGCTGAGGAAGGGGCAGAATGAGCCAATAATCCTCTAGTAGACCACCTGGAGGTGGAAAGTCCAAAGGCAGTGCTGTGAGCGTGACTTTTAGTGGGCCTGAGTTCTCTATGACGTGCCACTTTAGGGTTCCATACAGTTCTCTTTATTTCTATTCAATTTGGATTTTAGAATATGAAATGTCCTTTGAATATCTTCAGTTTAGTATTTTTGGAGCTTAGGGGGGAAAAAAAACACATAATGAGATCCTGGAGGCCAAATGATGCCCTCAAAATGCCAATGTGTCTAACCTCTAAACAAAGCAAAAGGCAGAAGTTTTAATTGTGAAAAAAAAAAAAAAATCCTACACATAAATGGAGCAAGAGGACTGCCCTGCCATCAGCTCTGCTCTACAGAGCCAGAGTCTATAAATGTAAGAAACCTGTTAGTGAGCCCCACCTTACCACTGGAGTCATTATATTCAGGCAGGACAAGGTGGAGGCTACACCAATTCTGAAGGGTTTCATTCATTTCTAAGGGACAAACCTTAGTGCAACAGGTCACACAGCTGGTAACAGAACTAGAACTGAAACCCAGCCCAAGTTTAGCTTAGAAAAAAAATCTGTCTGTATGACACAAACAACTATTGTCACCAAGGGATTCAGAATCCTGAACAAAGGAAGAAGTACAGGCCACTGGCCCTACTGTGGGTTGCTCTGGTTCAAGGCCACATGATCTAGCACTACACAACACAGACACAAGGAAAGATTTAGTGAGGGGAAGGCAAGCTTTGGCCCACCATGCTGGCAGAAACCCCACAGAGGCCAGTGGGAGTGGGTAGGACTGTTTAATATCTTCAGTACTGTGGCCTAAGACATGCTGCCTTGCCCCACAGAGCATCTGGAAAGAAGATGTAGGAGAGTGACCACGTCAGGCAGTAAAGAGCAGTTACCGAGAATGGACACAAAAACAGCACGATGAGACCTAGGAGGAAAAAGGCAAGCACTCAACTTTTATGAAGCTGTCTTACGTGTATTTTCCACCCTCTAAGTCCAATCCCCATCTTGCCAGCCTTCAGCTTTTACTCACACTAAAAAACCATTGGCACATGAGCCTTACCTTTATGAAGTTTGTGTAACTAGATAATTACAGTCTAATGCAATCTCTATTTCTTTTCATTGTTCACTTAAGTCTTTCTTATCTCTCCTTGCTATTCTCTAGAATTCTGAAAGTGAAAGTGTTAATTGCTCAATTGTTGTCTGACTGGTTACAACCCCATGAACTGTACAGCTCGCCAGGCTCCTTTGTCGATGGAATTCTCCAGGCAAGGATAGTGGAGTGGGTAACTATTCCCTTCTCCACAGGATCTTCCCGACCCAAGGATCAAACCCAGGTCCCCTGCATTGCAGGCAGATTCTTTACTGTCTGAGCCACCAGGGAAACTCTGACTATTGAAGCTGAAGTTCCCATGCTTTGGCCACCTAATGTGAAGAGCAACTCACTGGAATAGACTGTGATGCTGGGAAAGATCGAGGGCAGGAGGAGAAGGGGGCGACCGACAGTGGATAAGATGGTTGGATAGAATGACCAACTCAATGGACGAGTTTGAGCAAACTCCAGGAGACAGCAAAGGACAGGGAAACCTGGCGTGCTGCAGTCCATGGGGTCACAGAGTCAGACATGACTTAGCAATTGAACAACAACAATGCCATCTCAGATTCTGTGTTGTCAAATTCAGATCAGAAATCAGTCTTGCAAGAATACATTTGAGTTGCCTGGATCTCTTGCTAGAAAAAGAAAAGGAAAAAAAAGTATATTCATATTGTTTCAAGTTTAACATGTGATAGGGGTCAATACAGTATTAATCACATGTGGAAGAGCTAACATAGCAGGCCTAAGACTGCTATCCTGCTTGCAAGGTGGGCCAAGAGCCTAGAATCTTGAATAATAAAGTTTTCTACACTGATAAAAACTGATGAGAGCACCTGGTTATACAAGCCAGGTAGTTAATGCAGAACACTGATTTCCTTCTGTGGAAGTCTGGAATTTTGGTACATGCTAGGCAGAGGGGAGGGGCTTCCCTAGTGGCTCAGTGGTAAAGAATCCGCCTGCCAACGCAGGAGACTCAAGTTCAATCCCTGGGTTGGCAAGATCCTCTGGAGAAGGAATGGCAACCCACTCCAGTATTCTTGCCTAGGAAATCCCATGGACAGAGGAGCCTGGAGAGCTACAGTCTATGGGGTCACAAGAGATGCACATGACTGAGCAACTAAACCACCGCCAGGCAGAGGGGACCTGTGTGTCCAGCCCCCGTAAATGCCTTCAGCACTGAGTCTCTAAAGAGCTTCCTAGAAGACTGATCTTCACAAGCAGTGTCACAGTTCAGGCTGGAGAATTGTGTCCTGCGTGACTCCGTGGGGAGAGGATGCTTGGAAGCTTGCACCTGGTTCCCTCCAGACTTGGTTCCTTTCAAGCTTCCCTTGACTGATTTTGCTTTATCCTTTTGCTATAACAAATCTGAGGTATCTGTGTGACTCTCTGTAGAATCCTGTGAGTCCTCCTAGAGAAGCACTGACCCAGGGGTGATCTTGAGGGAGTAAATCAATCTCAGATTTACCACCAAAGGGCACCAACATTTGTGGAGATCTACTTTGCACTAGAGGCTTCCCAGGTGGCTCAGTGATAAAGAATCTGCCTGCCAATCCAGGAAACACGTGTTCAATCCCTGGGGGTCAGGAAGATCCCCTGAAGGAGGAAATGGCAACCCACTCCAGTATTTTGCCTTGGAAATCCCAGGGACAGAGGAGCCCAGTGGCTACAGTCCATGGGTCACAAAGAATTGTACATTATAGAGCACAGGCACACACATTTTGCACTAGACAGTCTGCTAGGAGGGTTATAGAAAGTACTTTATGCGCATTTCAGAATTACCCTGTGATTTAGGATTAAGTCTGTTTTTCAGATAAGAAACAGAGGGGATATAATTTGGACAAGGTCCTGATTCAATCCCTTGTCTGCTGGATGTTAAAAACTAGACACAGGCTGCTTCAGAAAGCTCAGATGGAGGGAGGGAGTGTATAGTCTACCGCATTTCCATGGGAGGAACCAGCATATATTCCTCAAGAGAAATCAGAACATGGGACCTGAAAAAGACCACTTCTAAGGATAAGAAGCAGTTACAGAAAGGTATTAGAACATTGGAATACTACATCTAGAGAACAGTCATTGATTTGTTGAGTTAATGAGATAATATTTTAAACTAAAGTTGTCCTGGAAAAAGGTCTCAGTAGCCATAGAGCAGTTCCTCAGATGTACAGAGCTCTCAGGGGGAGAAGGGAACTTGGTCTAGAAAGATGACTGGCTGCCCTCCAATATCCACAGCAGGCATTTTGAAATCTATCCAGCAGGGCTTCAGTATCAACTGGTGTCAGGTTTTGAGGTGCGGTCTCCCTCTTTACCCACACAGCACAGACAATCCATGGAAGGCTGTCAAGTGTGCCATCTATTTTGAGAAGAGGGGACCAATGGTGTCTACAAAAAACATTGTGGGAAACACTGCTGCAATGAGATAAGAGAAGGGTGAGTGAAGGGAAGAAGGGGGCTAAGAAATTTCCATTTACAGGACACATCTGTGCCAGAGAATTTATATACGTTACCTCATTTAATCTCAAGAATCTTGCAAGGTAGGGATTATTAGCTTCGTCTTAGAGATGAGGAAAACTGCAGCAGGCTCAAATTCAGGCAACTAATATGTGCTGAAGTTAGAACTTGAACTCAGATCTGTTTACCTCCAAACCAGGGTCTTCTCTCATTGTGCCTCTGCCAACTGGGACACAGGAGGAGCCAGCACTTAGAACTTGGACAGGGCTGTGGGTGCTAATGCTACAGAAGAAAGGGCGTGAGCTTAAAGGGGAGAGTCAGGATGGAATCCAGGACCCTTCAAATAAGTGAAAGTGAAAGTGTCAGTCACCCAGTCATGTCTGACTCTTTGCATCCCCATGGACTGCAGCCTGCCAGGTTCTTCTGTCCATGGGATTCTCCAGGCAAGAATACTGGAATGGTTGCCATGCCCTCCTCCAGACTCAAGGATTGGACCTGGGTCTCCTGTATTGCTGGAAAATTCTTTATCATCTGAGCCACCACTTCAAACCAAGTGGACCCACATAGAAACTAAGCATAGATGTCATCCTGTTTACATGAGTGCATTTCAAAAGAAGAAAAATCGGTGTTCCTTGAAGAAGACCATCAGTCAGGGAAATCTTAGGGAGACATCTTCCAGGGCTCCAGTGTGACCAGGGCCTCAGGGCCTGGCACCCTTTACTCAATTGCTACAGCCCAGAACCTGCTTCCTCGATATCAGCTGTACAATATTTCCAACACTCATGTCACATCTCTTCATCTTTACCCCCACCATCACCTTTTCATGTGATAAAAAGCTGGTTTTTTCCCATTCTGAGTCTCCTACAATCTACTCTCTACATTACAGTCAAAGTGAACGTGTACAACTGCTGTTCAGAAATCCCTTCAGAGACTTCTCATTTGCCTCCAGGATCCAGTCCCCAGTCCCGCCCAGTCTGCTCGCTTCACTGGCCTCAGTCTATTGCCAGCCCTCTCTCAGCAAGTCCAGCCACACTGCTGCTCAAAGGCATCTGGCTGCTCCTTGCTTCAGAGCACTCACAAAGCTCTGTTTCATTTTCTGAACCGCCCCTCCCACTGCTTGGCAAATCATCTTGTAGTTTTCATGTGTTCCTAATTTTTTCCAGTTTTACTGAGATATCACTGACATATAACTTGGTATTAGTCCATGGTATAGCAACAACTTGATATCTGTGTATATTGCAACATGGTAACCATAATAAATTTAGTTAGTATCCATCACCTCACAAAGTTACAAATTTTTTTTCTTGTGATGAGAACTTTTAAGATCTACTATCTTAGCAACTTTCAAACAGACAATACAGTCTTGTAGACACCATGATGTACATTACATGCACAGAACTTATTTATCTTGTAACTGGAGTTTTTACCTTTTGACCAATTTCACCCAGGTTTCGTTCCCTCTAGGCATTCCCAGCTAAATTAGGTCATCCTCTGATGCCCTCTGAGAACATGCTATAGTGTCACAACACATCAAAACTATATATTTTTAGTTATTTCTGCCATGATTCATTTGATGTCTGACTCCCCCATCGGAAGGAAATATTTGTCTGGTTTACCAATTTGATTCTTAGTACCTGGTTTATGGTAGCGGTTCCTAAATTCCTATTGAACTTAAGAATATCCAACAAATATTTACTTGAGTATCTACTATGTGACTGGCACAATCCTAAGTACTAGGGATTATGGCACAAATAAAAAAGGGATCCTCTATGGGTGGAGGGGGGCAGGTTTGGTGTATATAGACAACAAACACGTAAATACACTTCACGGGATGATATAAGTTCTATGGAGAAAAATACAGCAGGGTGAGAGAGAGAAGGAATGTGGGGTGAGAAGCAGGGTGGCAATGAGCAGCAATGATAATAAATAGTCACTAGTGACATTAAGAGCAATACATTTCACTTACCTCCCAGATAGACCATTTTTTTCCAGCTCTCAGACTCCAGGATTTCGTCATGTGGGTAGTAGCTCTGGTCCATCATGAACAGAATCATGAGTGAGGCCATGCAAGAGAGAATGAACGTGTTGCCTTTGGTCAGGAGGGAGGTGGAAGCCAAAACACAGGAAGCATAGGGGCAGGGTAGACCTTTGTATGTGAAAGGAATGCCTGCAGGGAAAGAAAAGATGCGGTTAACTACTTCCCACTGCTCTAAAAGCATCCACAGGAGGAAGCCCTTCCCTCTTGGGTCTTCCCTACCCCATATTCCAAATTCCTTCACTCTCAGGGCAGCGGCCAGCTGTAAAGAACTTAGTTATTCAGAGATGACGTGTGAGTTTTGCACTGGATCCCAAAGGTAAAGCAGGCAGCTAGGACCAGGCCTGTGCTCTGGCCCCTGGGAAGTCTCTGTAGAAGAGGCCTTTGAGATCTTTCTGTCTGCCTCTGCAATCCCTTGCATTGTTACCTTAGGCAAGGCAATTACCCTCCCTGGAGTTCAGTTTCCCCATCTGTTTTGAGAAACTGGAGTATGACCGCTAGTTTTAGGGTCTGTGAAGCCATGTGCTCCATCTAAAGGTCATACAGCAAGAAAAAAGCACAGCTGGTTCAAGAACCAAGGGTTCCCACCCCCTAGACCAGGGCTCAGCCAAGGCAACCTGAAACCTCCAGTGGGCCTGCAGCAGGAGAGAAAAGGAAGGAAGAGGGACTCCATGAAAGGAAGGGAGAGGAGTCAGTTACCGCTCTCGGGTTTCTGACATCCAACAGCTTCTCCCCTCCAGTTTCCTACCCTCAGCCATAAGTCTGGTTTCCACTCACCTGTCGAATAAAAACAGAGGCGGAATGAAATAGCTAACACATAGATGATGGCCAGTAACCCATTTAGAGGTCCATCCACGCCTAGAAGCAGGGCTGAGGCCAGGCCAAAGGTGGTGAAGACTGCGAAGTCATTCAGTTCGGTTCCTGCTCCAGAAGGCCAAAGTTAGAGGAACTTCTGCTCACATGTCTTGTATCTTAGTCCCCTCTGCTGAGGGAGCTGCAGTGGTGACAAGCAGGATCCTGCTGTCAGGTCCCTGAGGGGCCGGGAGGCAATGCTGCTTCCTGGGGTGGTCTGCTGATCAAAGACTAGGGTCTCCTTCTGGCTCTGCCTCAAACTGACCATGAGGCCTTAGGCAAGTCTTTCTCTGTCTTAGTTTTCCTGTCCTTCAACATGCGAGGGTTGGACCACAATTGGAAACAAATTAATGATATGGAACCCTTTTTTTTTTCCAAGAAAATCTTACTTGGGAATATTTTATTGTATTTTAAGTGAGTTGCTCTGCTTGGGGTATTTTTCATTTCTCCACACCTCCATTGCCACAACCACAGCTCCCACTCCCAGATCCGCCCTGAGAGGGAGACAGGGCAGATAAGCCAAGTGAAGGCCAGGAGAAGGGCAGCCAGAGACCCACAGGTGAGCCAGCAGAGTAGCCAGATCTAGGCTGCGGGGCTCACAGACTCCTGTTCTAGAGCTGCTTTGGCTACACTCAGAGGGACTGAACAGGGGTGGTGACTGCCGGACGCCTGCTGGATATTACAGGACAGGGGAGCTGACCGGAATGGGTGCTCCTGGGGTCAGGGATGATGCATCTGAGGCCTGGACTCACCAGATCTGGAGCAGATGTTCAGGTGTCTGGTCACTGACCCGATAGCCATGTCTAGTAGAAAGCTGACCAAAACCATCCAGGAGGCGCAGGAGCATTTCCTAAAGTGCAGGCCCGCAGGCCAAACAGGACAGCTCTCTCGCAGTATCAAAGAGACTCCACCCCTACCCACCCCCAACTAAACCAATATGCTACCTATGCTAGCCAGCACACATATACACATTCCTACATGCTCCCTAACTCACATCCTTTCTGATCTGTGCTGCCTTACACACCACACACACACACACACACACACACACACACACAGACTTACATCCCCTTCATACTTGCATTCTCAACCCACATTCTTAAATGGCTGCCCTCTATAGGTAATCATTAAGAAACAAGGTCCCTTCCAATTCTAAATTCCAGGTGTATTTGATGGCAAGGGAGATCCTAGGTCCTAGTCCAGCCTCCACAGCCATCTCACTGTGGCCTCTGTTCCTCCATCTGTAAAATGAAAGGTTTTCATCAAATGATTTCTTTAACAGATACAAGCCTATTTAGATGATCTATTTCTCCAATGTGAGTTTTGTATCTTCGAAGAAGTTGATCTGTTTCATCTTAGGCTATCAAGTCTGTGGACACAGAGTTGTTCACAATATTCCTTATTATACTTTTAATGTCCATGTAATAATTCATCATTTTTCATTTCTGATATTTGTAATTTGTATCTTCTCTTTTTCTTGGATAGCCTGGCTAGAGGTTTATCAATTATATCAATTTTTTCAAAGAACTAGATTTTGGTTTCATTGATTTTCTTCATTGGCTTCTTGTTTTCAATTTCATTGATTTCTATTCTAACTTTTTTTATTTCTTTCCTTCTGCTTACTATGGACTTAATTTGCTCTTTTTTTTTTTTCTAGTTTCCTAAGATAGAAGCCTACATAATTGATTTTAGATCCTCCTTCTTTTCAGTTTTTTCAAAAACTATTTTTAAGGGAAATTTTAGGTTTACAACAAAATTGAGAGTAATGCAGAGATCCATTACCCTTGTTCTCACATATGCATAGCCTCTCCCATTATCAATATCATTCAACAGAATGATACATTCTGGCCTTAGTATATACCAAAAGTGACTCTACACTGACACATTGCAGTCGCTCAAAGTCCATAATTTACCTTAGGGTTCATTCTTGGTGTTACAGTCTACGGTTTGGGGAAAAAGTATAATGGCATATATCCATCATTATAACATCATACAGCATATTTTCACTGTCCTAAAAGTCCTTTGTGCTCTAGCTATTTATGTCCTCCCCAACCCTCCTGACAACTATGATCTTTTTATTGTCTCCATATTTTTGGAGACATATTTCCTCCATGTTTTCTTTTCCAGAATGTCATGCAGTAGAGTCATGTAATACGTAGCCTTTTTAGATGGGCCTCTTTCACTTGATCATATGCATTTGATGTTCCTCCATGTCTTCTTAGGGCTTAAAAGCTCATTTGTTTCTAAGACTGAGAGTGATAGTACATTGTCTGGATGTACCACAATTTATTTATTCATTCATCTACTGAAGGATACCTTTGTTACTTTCAAGTTTTGGCAATTATGAGTAAAATATCATAATCATCTAAGTACAGGTTTTGAACATAGTTTTCAACTCATTCGCTTGATTGTACGGTAGGAGTGGGCTTCCCTGGTGGCTCAAGGGTGAAGAATCTGCCTGGAATGCAGGAGACCTGGATTCAACCCCTGGGTCAGGAAGATCTCCTGAAAAAGGGAAGGGCTACCCACTCCAGTATTCTTGCCTGGAGAATTCTGTGGACAGAGGAGCCTGGCAGGCTACAGTCCATGTCCAGCAACAAGCTGGACATGACTGAGCAACTAACACTGACACACTGACCCATGGTAGGAATATGCTTAGTTTGGTAAGAAGCCACCAACTGTCTTCCAAAGGGGCTGCACCATTTCACGTTCCCATCAGCAATGAGTAGGTGCTCCTGTTGGGCCACATCTTCAGAAGCATTTGTTATTGTCAGTGTTCTGGATTCTAGCCATTTTAATAGGTGTGTAGTGGTATATCATTGTTATTTAATTTGCATTCCCACGATGACATTTGATGAGTATCTTTTCATGGGCTTAAATGCCATCCGTATATCTTCTTTGGTGAGGTGTCTGTTAAATTCTTGGGCCCTTTTCAAATTGAATTATTTTCTTATTGATGAATGTTAAGCCTTGTATATTTTGGACTATAGTTCTTTATCAGATGTATCCTTTGCACATATTTTCTCCCAGTCTGTGGCTTGTTTTCTAGCTCTCCTGACATAGACTTCGGCAGAGCAGATTTCTTTTCTACTATATGCATACAGTGTATAAATTTACTCTAAGTACTGTATTCACTGCTTCTCACACATTTTGATGAGCTGTATTTTTACTTTCATTTAGTTCAAAATACTTTTTAATTTCTCCTGAGACTTTTTTGTCTATGTATTATTTAGAAATGAGTTGTTTAACCTCCATGTATTTTGGAATTTTCTAGTTATCTTTCTGTTATTTCTAGTTTAACTCCATATGGTCTAAGACCATACATCATATGATTTATATTTTTTCAAATTTGTTAAAGTATGTCTTACAGACCAGAATGTGGTCTATCTGGGTGAGCTTGAGAATAACATGTATTCTGCTATTGTTGGATCAAATATTATATAAATATCAATTAGATCCAGTGGGTCAAGGGTGCTATTCAACTATATCCTTACTGATTTTCTGCCTGCTGAATATCCAATTATGGTAATAGATCCATAACATTCTGCTTGTAGTTCTATCAGTTTTCATCTCACGTATTTTTGACATTCTAAATGATTTGCAAGATATCTTTCATACCCGACCTTCAGGGAGCCCTTCTTTTTTGGCTGTGCTGGATGTCCGTTGCAGTGCACGGGCTTTCTCTAGTTGTGGTACACAGTGACATGCAGGCTCAGTAGCTGCGGGGAGCTGACTTCTCTAGTCGCAGCACATCAGCCTAGTTGCCCTACGGCATGGAGGATCTTAGTTCCCAGACCAGGGATTGAACCCACGTCCCTTGCATTAGAAGGTGGATTCTTAACCACTGGACCACCAGGGAAATTCCACCTTCAAAGATTCTGTGTTTCTCTCCAGCACATGCTCCCAGACCCCCTCTGAAAGCAGCTATAACAATCTCAGGCCAACTTGCCCTAGGAGGCCACACTCAAGTCGACGCACCAACTGCAATGCTTGGGTGGCCCAGCAAAAGCAGAGAGCCTGACCCTAGACTTCAGCTGTCCCGAAACAACCTTAGAATTTCCTTTGTTTAGACTCATATTTATGTGTCTAGAGGGGCTTCCCTGGTGGCTGAGCAGGTAAAGAATCCCCTTGTAATGCAGGAGACCTGGGTTCGATTCCGGGGTTGGGAAGATCCCCTAGAGAAGGAAAAGGCTACCCACTCCAGTATTCAGGCCTGGAGAATTCCATGGAGTAAACAGTCCATGGAGTCACAAAGAGTCAGACACAACTGAGTGACTTTCACTTCACTATATGTCTAAAGGGAATTGGGCCCACCATCATGGCCTTAAATACTACCTTCCCAGAAGATTAGGTTGAACTAAGAAAATAGAGATTTTCTGCTGCAGGTATGTCCCAATTTATGAGACCCCCCAAACCTAGATTTAGAGAATTTTCAAACTGGAAGGGAACTTAAACATCATTAGGTAAACCATCTTACTTTATGGATGAGAAACAGATCCAGAGAAGTTACTTGCTAATGGTTAAGTCTCCATGAAGAGATTATCTTTAAAGCTCTGATTTCACAAAGGCATTGAAATACAATTCAATTCATAGAAATATAATTTGCTTACAATTTTTGGGGGGACCCATACTCATGTCTCAGACTTTCCAGAACAGTTAACTTTAACTATTCTGCCAGGTCATATGCTGTGATTTAAGAATCAAAAAAATATTAATGGTAGCCTGCCCACCCAAGGATTGTGCAAAGGCTACAGGAATGAAATCTCTTGATCTTCTTGTAGAAACCATTCTAGATTGCCATATCTGGAAAGATCTATAGAGATCATAGTTCCTTATTTTACAGATGGAGAGGGACCTCCCTGGCAGTCCAGTGGTTAAGACTATGTGCTCCCAATGCAAGGGACATGGGCTTGATCCTTGGTTGGAGAACTAAGACCCTGGCATGCTGCACACACACACAAAAAAAGATGGGAGAAATTGAGGTTCAAGATGTGGCCTAGCCAAGATCACATATCAGGCTGGTAGTTGAACTGAGGCTAGGATCTTCGCCCCTTGACTCCTAACCCACTGCACTTTCTCCTGCCCCGAGTCAATCTGCATGCCTCAGTGCTTTGTTCTCTAGACAAACCCCTCCCTCCCGCATGCCATTGGCTCCAGCTCTTGGCAAAAAGCTTGCTGGGCCCCCAGACGTACTTGCAGAAGCTGCAGAAGATGGAGAAGAGCCCCAGGATCATGTTGGCCAGGGACAAGGCATTGACAACATCCTTCCAGGTAAATTCATTCATCTGGGGATGGCTCTGCTCTTTGGTCAGGAAGAAACTGCTGCACTCACCTGGGGCCCAGGAGAGAGGGTCATGGGGTTGCCAAGGTCAAAGAGTCCCAAAAGAAGCTCTCAGGGACCGAGTACCTCCTGTCCCCCTAGACCTCACCCTAGAACTGCACCCTCCCAACATCATTTCGCTGGCTGGAATGAAGGAGACTACAGGTTATAGAGGAGACCCAGGAGGTGAGACCAAGGTGCTGAAGATGAATGCCTGGGAACGTTCAATAGCAAAATGAGTGAACCATAGCTACGAATCATGACCACAGCCTCCACCCACCTCTGACACCTCTTGCCCTACAGCGCAGACCTCTCTCCAGCGCATATAGTGACCCTCCTGGCACCCCCATGGCCCAGGGCCCGAGGGGTATGGGCCATTCCCCAATCTGAGAGACAAGCCCCTTGTCCTAAAGCCCTTTATCATAAATGAGCCTCCTTTATTTTCACATCACAAGGTAAGAAAGTGTTAAGTGTTAGTTGCTCAGTCGTGCCTGACTCTTTGCGACCCCATAGACCGCAGCCCATTTTCCAGGCAAGGATACTGGAGTGGGTTGCCATTTCCTTCTCCAGAGGATCTTCCCAACCCAGGGATCGAACCCCGGTCTCCTGCACTGCAGGTAGATTCTTTACCGACTGAGCTAACAGGGAAGACAAAGCTACTTTTAATACTCTAGAGTGAGCCCACAGGAATCAAAACACTGGCAAGAGGTAAGCCCCTCACCTCTAGGAGTGGCCCAGGAGGCCAGAGGCTACCTGATGGGAGGGGAGCACACAAGGCCTGCTGCAGATCCAGGCTCCTTTGCCCCTGCAGCCACACTCCCTCCCTCAGAAGAAGAGGCTGTGGCTGAGGTGCCTCAGGGTCCTAGTTCAGACAGCCCCCAGCAGCAGGCCCAGTACCAACAGCGGAAGAGATGAGAAACATGAAATGAAGACAGACAGCGCTGGATAGGTCACAGGACCCTTTCACCACATTCTCTCTCCTGACCCTGACAACCTGGGGAGATGCTACTGTAATTTTCCCCATTTCATGGTTGAGGAAACTGAGGTCCTGAGAAATGGACCTACTTGCTCACAGTCACATATTAGTGAGTAGAATCAATCCCACCTGTTTGCTTTTGA
>SJXQ01008239.1:102504-178278 GCA_006408695.1 Aepyceros melampus | reverse complement strand
AGACAGATTCTTAGATGGGGTGGGGGGGCCCACGCTCCTCCCCCACCTCCTGTGCGGTGGAGGGGCCAGCCAAGGCGAGCGGGAGCTGCCGACCTAAGCCTCTCAACCCAGGCTCTTAGCTCACAATCCCCAGGAGGCAGGGGAGGGGCAACACGGCTTTAGTTGGCAGGAAGAGGGGCCTCATTTTGCAGGGGAGCCCTAGGTCTTGAAGCGGCAGCACCGGTTGGGGGTGGCGGAATGAAAGGATCTGGGAGGAGTAGACTAGTGTTAACACGACGAACGCACAAAGGCTCAGCAGGTGAAGAGACCAGCATGTGCTTGGGAGGTAGGCGGGGAGTTGGGGGCAGGTAAAGCTGTAAAGGGCCCCTGGAATATAAGGCCCCTCCTCGTGGGCAGGGCTTCGGCTCTGCTTGGATCACTGCTGCATCTTTGAGCCTGTTTGAATGCTAGGTATACCAGTACCCTCCCGCCCCGGCCTCAGTATTTGCTGGATCAATGAAAATCTGAGTAATTTACACTCAGTCCTGAAAAATAGTACATTTTAAGGAGGGAAATGACAAGGTCAAGTTGATTTAGAAAGATTATCCTGGCAGCCGTTGTGGAGGCAGGCTCTCTTAAACACCGCATGAGCTGGGGGTGTGGTGCTGGAGCAAAGACATCTTGTTGGACAGCAGCAGACAGGACCAAGAAGTAGCCTGACCAGAAGCCCCTGTGAGAGGGAATGCCGAGACAGCAGAAGAGGGAGAGGGAGGAGCAAAGAGCCCTCTGAGGTATCCAGGTTCCGTAACTGGACGAGTATGTGCTACAGACACCTGTTAGTATTCCGGAGGATCCCAAGCACCACTTCTAACACCTGCCCCACATTCTCTGACCTACCCTGTTGCTAAGTCACTGCAGCAAGAGCTTCCAGGGCCGCACAGGAGAATCTGCGAGAGAAGGGGTGGAGTCAGGTCAGGTGACCCTTTGCCTCACCTGGCAGCCTGGAGAGAATAGGATCTAGCCTGTCCTGAGTGGCTGCTAGCACTGGGCACTGTGCTCAATGCTTTACAGACATTATAGTCATCTTACTGGATTTTCTCAAACGCCCCTGTTAGTATTAGCATTCCCATTCTCCAGAAGAGGAAATGGGCATTAGTCAATTTTACCATTACTAATGAGTGGTTCTAAGAACTGAACAGTTTGACACTAAAGTCACACCTAAGGTATTTGAGAAACTAAACTGGAGATCCAGGATGGAGGCAAGTAAAGCTGTGCTACAAGTCTAAGCCCAAGTGTCAGGTCAGCTTCTTTCTGTCATTTGTATTTCTCTTCATTTTCCCAGGCAACATGAACCATTAAAGTGGCAAAATAAAAACTGTCACATAATGATTATAATACTGGCCTTAACTTTCAAGCATTCCAGCTCTAGCATTAACAGAGGTCTACATCTGAACAAGTTACTTTGGTTTCCTGAAACTACTTCCTAATCTGTAAAATGGGATTGCTGTGACATTAAGCATATAATTTATATTAAATAAAAATACAAATAATAAATATATTAAATAATGCTCAGCACAGGACAGCAGCTCAACCATCATTATTCTAAGGACATGATCATGCATCTGTTACCCCAGACATCCCCAAGGCTTCCTTCAAAGGCGGAGAGGAAGTAGGGAGATCTAATAAAAACCCTCCTCTTGAACTGGCAGAAGTTTCTCCCTTCCTCTCATTCTGGATCTCACAGAAGTGGAGAATAGGAATAGGGGAACATGTGCTTCTGGCTAGTCCAAATTGAGGCAGCAAGAGTCTGGACTTTATTCTAAGTGTAAAGAGAAACCTGGGGATCATTTTTATAGATTATAACCTGATATACTTTTAAAAGATGATCACAACAGTCTCTGTGGACATGGGCTGAAGGAGGGTGAGAACAGAGGCACGAAGGCACGTGAGGAGCTTACTGCATCCATCCAGGCCAGAGATGCTGGCGGCTTGGACAGAAAGGTAGGAGTGGAGGCACTGAGCAGCAGTCAGAGTGGGATATATTTTGAAGACAGAGCTGAGACTTCTGATTGGTGCGAGAAGAACAGGATGGCTTGGGTTTGGGGTCTCAACAGCAGTGTGACATAGGTGCTGATGGAAACAGGACCGGTGACGAAACAGCCCTGGGGTGTAACTCAAGACTTCCATTTTGGACACTTAGGTTTGTAATGACATCAAGTGAGACTGTTGGATAAATTAAGTCTGCATGAAACTCAGGGAGAGATCAGGAGACACGCATGTGAGTCAGCAGCATGTGGGTAGCATTTAAACCAAGGGAAATGATTAGAACACCTAGCAGAGAAAGAAAAGAGGACCAAGGACTCGGCCTCAGATCAGTCCAAACTATTAGTGTCATGAGACAAAAAAGATGCAGGCGGTAAAGCGGAAGATGGTAATATCCAAATCAAAATGAAGAACAAAGCTTTAAGAAGGGAGTAGTCCACGAATCGAATGCTGCTTGTGCTTGGACTACAGACGTCCAGTTACTCCAAGCACTCAGTCTCCTTCCTCCCAAGCTCCAGGTTCTTTAGGGAAGATGCACCTCATCTTGTGTGTATGTGGGGGGGGGGGTGGTTCTGCACATGGGCTTTCATGCTGGAAGTGTGGGCTCAATTATTCTTAAGTTGTGTGACCTTAGGTGAGTTACTTAATTTCCTTAGACTTTGATATACACCCTCTGCATGTTCATCACTAAATACTCAGGTGAACTACTTCCATTGTATCCCCTACACACATTACTCTGTCGCTTTTGTATGTATTTCTTCACACTTCTATGAGGAGATCTTCTAGGACTGTCTTAATCAGCCAGAACAGCTTATGGATATGAACTAAACAAGAATGTCTAAACCTGACCTCTAGCACTTTGTACTTGTATAATCACAGGTCAGGTACTTAATCTCTGAGACAATCCAGCTCTGTAAACAGGAATACTATATAATACCTTATAGATGGTGATTATATAAAATTAAACCAGACAATGGCTATGCCTGGCAGAAAAGGAGCTCACTAAACAGTATTTATCATCTCTGAATCTATACCACCAGTGATTCAGTGCTTGTGGACTGATAACTTAGAAGCCAAGGACACAGTCAGGCCTCCTTTCCCTCCTTCTAGAGCCCTCGTAGGCGAACGGGAGGCACAGTCAGCTGATACTCATCCTCAGTGAACCTGGGCAGGGCCAGCCGGGTGGATTACTGAGGCAAATGCAGATTGCTAATTGTTTTGGAAAATTATCAGGGATGTCTTTACTTTTCTGTAATTTTGTTAGTGCATCCCTGCCATCCACACACTCACGCTAGAAATTCAAGCATTACCTAAGATTCTTCCCTTCCATTCTTTCTGCCAGATGGTACCAGTTAACAAGACGGTGATCTACTGTGCTTTTTAAATGCCACACTTCATCAAGCCTAAGATGGCATCCATTGTTAAGACACACGATTATTTCATGTAGCTGTAAGAAAGAAAAAAAATGCTGCCACTTAAACAATGACCTACCACTGACTTCTAGAAGCATCCAGGTCTCAAGAGATTAAATGTGGAAGAAGAAAAGTATATCTTAAGATCGATAAAATACGGCACCTCTCATTCCATCACCATCTTAATTCAGACGTCCAGTATTTCTTGCCTGGACTGGGATGAAGGCTCATAGAGGTTTTGCCTCCACTCATCTTCTGTTGTCAAAATGAGGTTTCTAGAAGGTCAATTTTATTAACTCCCTACCCCTACTCCTTCAATTAGCTCTTTTCTCACACCCCCCGGCCAATACTCTTCACTTTAAGCTAGCTCCAATTCCCCAAATGTTATATTACTTCTTGTCAATGTCCCTCACGTGCAATTTTTTTAATCTAGAATTGTGTAGCATCCTATTCATCTACCTATCTCCTAGCTGTTAGACGTAAGACTGTTCTGGTCAGGAGATATCTCAGTCCATCCTTCGTGACTGGCAGGATTATTTTGGTTGATGTGGCTTGTTAAGTGGATATTCCTTTGTTCATTCACAAATAAATTTTATCCAAAAACGAACCCTCCCCCTACCCTGAGAGACAGCCTTCCCATAGAGAGGACAGTTGTACTCTCCAGATAAGCTCTAACTCTTGTTTTTCAGTTCCCAAGCAGGTGTCAGCTCCTCCAAGTCGTCTTAAGTTCTCTAAGCTGAGTTAGGTAGCTCTCCTCAGGGCACCATGATATTCCATGTTACTTCCATCATAGCCCTTTTCATACTATGTTGTAATGGCGGACTTACTTTCTCCCCAGTAGACTGTGAGCTTCCTGGATACAGGGGCCTGTCTTACTCAGCTGTGTCATTCTCCAGAATCTGGAAGCTAGAAGGCACTTAATACTTAGTAATTAAGTATTATTTACTTATGGATGGGTAGATGGATAGGTAAATGAAAAGTGGTTACTGTATATAATCACTGGGTCTTAGTCCGTCTAGGAGATGCTACCTCCAAAATAACTTCACAATGCTCCTTTCTCTGAACTTGGTAACCGGCTTAACCAGGAAATCACAATGGCACCACCTAGTGGTCAACATAGGGATAGAGTGAAGCCAGACCTTATCAATTGTGTAGAAGGAACAGTCCAAGTAGCAGTCCACCTGGATTCCCTGGTGGCTTAGAGGGTGAAGTATCTACCTGTGATGCAGAAGACTCAGATTCGATCCCAGGGTCGGGAAGATCCCCTAGAGAAGGAAATGGCAACCCACTCCAGTATTCTTGCCTGGATAAGCCCATAGACAAAGGAGCCTGATGGGCTACAGTCCATGGGGTCGCAAAGAGTAGGACACAACTGAGCGACCACACTTAGCCTAACAGCCCATAGGGCGGCAGAGTCAGACACGACTGTAGCAACTTGGTGCACATGCACGCATGCACACACACGCGCACACACCGGAATTACACACTATCGCTAGCCAAGCCAGGCTGATCCTCCAGTACCCAGTAGTCTGCTTCCCAGATGAATTTGCTGCTGCTGCTAAGTCACTTCAGTCGTGTCCGACTCTGTGAGACCCCACAGACAGCAGCCCACCAGGCTCCGCCATCCCTGGGATTCTCCAGGCAAGAACAATGGAGTGGGTGGCCATTTCCTTCTCAATGCATGAAAGTAAAAAGTGAAAGTGAAGTCGCTCAGTCGTGTCTGACTCTTCACGACCCCATGGACTGCAGCCTACCAGGCTCCTCTGTCCATGGGATTTTCCAGGCAAGAGTACTGGAATGGGTTGCCATTGCCTTAGTTACACAAACTATTAAATAGTCTCAACCCCAATCTTAAACACTTCTAGTTACAAAAGACTAACAGTGTTTTTGGAAAATGACTCACCAGCCGTTTTTGCAGGAAGAAGAAAATTTTCCTTCTTTAACGCTCTAACTCATGAGAGAACAGATGGAGATAAAGGAGAAGGAAAGTACACTGGCTGGTCCTCTGAAACTGACTGGGTGGGTACATGTGACCCAGAGAGGATCCCAGGAGAGACTGATATGATTCTACCATCCCACATAAAAGTAATAACAACAGCGTTTCCATTCACACAGGCTCGCCTTCAAAGAAGTTCATGATTCACCCACACGCCTTCGTCTCTCTTGCTACCTCCCACCAGGGCAGAGGTTGGGGCAACAAGGAGGTGACAGGTCCATGTCCTGACAGCCTTTGTCAGAGTCCACTCTCAGTGGACCTGAACCCCTGGAAGTTGGGTTCAGTGCTTGGAGGAAGAGCCACTGGCTGGTTTAGCAACTTGTTCACGACACTGATTTTAGCATCCTGCTTCTCAATGTCCTCATATGGAGTCCAGGACAGGTCATGCTGTAGCTTGTAGGCACCAAGGAAGTCATGTGGACGACTCGTCCCCCATTCCTAGAGAAGGCAAAGGAGTCAGTTCTGATCAGGGCAAGAGGTAAGGAAGTTGAGTCCATTTCCTAATTATACCACAATTTTCTTTTTTTGGCTTTTCACTTCAGACCAGTCAGAATCATCCCTGAAAGCACTGCATTACACAGCAGGTACCTCCCTGAACAGAGATAATGACTGTGAAATAATTTAAGCGCATGTATTTTTCAGAGTCATCTCTGGGCTCATGCCACCTCTAGTTTTCTAGAAAATCACTTTTCCTGTGGTCATTATGGATGTGAGAGTTGGACTGTGAAGAAGGCTGAGCACCGAAGAATTGATGCTTTTGAACTGTGGTGTTGGAGAAGACTCTTGAGAGTCCCTTGGACTGCAAGAAGATCCAACCAGTCCATTCTGAAGGATATCAACCCTGGGATTTCTTTGGAAGGAATGATGCTGAAGCTGAAGCTCCAGTACTTTGGGTACCTCATGCGAAGAGTTGACTCATTGGAAAAGACTCTGATGCTGGGAGAAATCTTAAACACTTCTAGTTACAAAAGACTAACAGTGTTTTTGGAAAATGACTCACCAGCCGTTTTTGCAGGAAGAAGAAAATTTTCCTTCTTTAACGCTCTAACTCATGAGAGAACAGATGGAGATAAAGGAGAAGGAAAGTACACTGGCTGGTCCTCTGAAACTGACTGGGTGGGTACATGTGACCCAGAGAGGATCCCAGGAGAGACTGATATGATTCTACCATCCCACATAAAAGTAATAACAACAGCGTTTCCATTCACACAGGCTCGCCTTCAAAGAAGTTCATGATTCACCCACACGCCTTCGTCTCTCTTGCTACCTCCCACCAGGGCAGAGGTTGGGGCAACAAGGAGGTGACAGGTTCATGTCCTGACAGCCTTTGTCAGAGTCCACTCTCAGTGGACCTGAACCCCTGGAAGTTGGGTTCAGTGCTTGGAGGAAGAGCCACTGGCTGGTTTAGCAACTTGTTCACGACACTGATTTTAGCATCCTGCTTCTCAATGTCCTCATATGGAGTCCAGGACAGGTCATGCTGTAGCTTGTAGGCACCAAGGAAGTCATGTGGACGACTCGTCCCCCATTCCTAGAGAAGGCAAAGGAGTCAGTTCTGATCAGGGCAAGAGGTAAGGAAGTTGAGTCCATTTCCTAATTATACCACAATTTTCTTTTTTTGGCTTTTCACTTCAGACCAGTCAGAATCATCCCTGGAAAGCACTGCATTACACAGCAGGTACCTCCCTGAACAGAGATAATGACTGTGAAATAATTTAAGTGCATGTATTTTTCAGAGTCATCTCTGGGCTCATGCCACCTCTAGTTTTCTAGAAAATCACTTTTCCTGTGGTCATGTATGGATGTGAGAGTTGGACTGTGAAGAAGGCTGAGCACCGAAGAATTGATGCTTTTGAACTGTGGTGTTGGAGAAGACTCTTGAGAGTCCCTTGGACTGCAAGAAGATCCAACCAGTCCATTCTGAAGGATATCAACTCTGGGATTTCTTTGGAAGGAATGATGCTGAGCTGAAGCTCCAGTACTTTGGGTACCTCATGCGAAGAGTTGACTCATTGGAAAAGACTCTGATGCTGGGAGGGATTGGGGGCAGGAGGAGAAGAGGATGAGATGGCTGGATGGCATCACAGACTCGATGGATGTGAGTCTGAGTGAACTCGGGGAGACAGTGATGGACAGGGAGGCCTGGCATGCTGCGATTCATGGGGTCGCAAAGAGTCAGACACGACTGAGCGACTGAACTGAACTGAACTGAACCCCTATGCCTATATTTTCTCACACATAACACATATACACACACTACACCAAGAATTTCTTAAAGACGAGAGTAGGTTTTTGTAGCAACAATTAAATGTTCTTACCTCTGGAGAAATAATGGAAAAGTACTGCTGACCACTCTCCCGTTTATAAAGGTAGTAAACGTTGCCAGGTTTTTTCACCATGTTACAAGCAACATGGTGCAAGTCAGCATCTCTGCGAGCATCCTCCAAAACCTAAAATCCACAGAGATATAACCAATTGGGTGTAAGAGGAAACAGCACTCATACTCAATGATCACCCCACTCAAAAGCTGGAACCTGTTCAATGCTTAGGGTCTTGCTCCCTCACATCAATGAACCATGACTGAGATCCAGTAACACTGAAGAGAAAAATTAGACTACATTATGCAACTATGTTATAAAAATGCCTTTGGAAAACTTATATTTCAAAATGTAGAGTACTATTGGCTTTGGGTGGTTTTTAAATTTCTTCCCAATTTTTCAGTGATAAGTACATTTCTTTTATAACTGAAAACAAAAATTTTCCCCTTAAGATGCTTTACCTCACTGAGCTTTCTGCCAGTGAAAAACCTTATACTTAACCTCTTGGGCTTACTGTATTTTGCTCAACACTTCTATATTTCTAGGAGGTACCGAAACAAGTAAGTTACAGTGATTATAAGCAAGTTCAGTCAATCCTGCGAACTAAATGAAGAAAATGAAAGCCTACCGAAAAGCTACTACTTACCTTCCTGGCTTGTTCTTGCAGATGTCGATCTGCTCCGCTATGACTGTCAGTTTGTTGGTGGCATTTGCTCGGATGAATTCATTAGCCTAAGGATGAGAAAAAACTGAAATGTGGGTCAGAAAAGGATAAGACTTTGCGATGCTCTTATTTAGATCCCAATGTGAAATTATGTCAACATGTTGACTTATGCCTTTCATACCCTTCCCATTTTCACCATTCCCCCATGAACACCCACTCATCCCAAGGCCTAGTTCAGAAGGCACTGCCTAGGAGAAGTCAATGCTGCCATGACCCCATGACTCCATACCGTGGAAATGAGTGCTCTTTTTCTATCTTCCAAAGCATCTATCTTGTTCACTCTAGATTCTGGTCACACTTAAAATTTTCAGTCTTCCAACATGCCCCAAGCTCTTCTGCTTCCAAGCAGTTTTGCATATGGCCTCTCCTCCATCCAATACATTTCCCCTCTTGCTCTTTCACCTGACTAACCCCACTTATTCCTCAGGTCTCCATCTGTTTTCTCACATTTAAACATTTCTGAAATCAGGGATCTTACAATGAAAATCCGAAGACACCTGTGGTATGTCTCTTATGGCCTACAATATAGAAACCGGACTATATACAGAAGGTATCTTTTTTTTTTTAATTGGAGGCTAAATACTTTACAATACTGTAGTGGTTTCTGCCATACATTGACATGAATCAGTCACGGGCGTACATGTGTTCCCCATCCTAAACCCCCCTCCCACCTCCCTCCCTATCCCATCCCTCACAGTCATCCCAGTGCACCAGCCCTGAGCACCTTGTCTCATGCATCAAACCTTGACTGGTGATCGGTTTCACATATGATAATATACATGTTTCAATGCTATTAGAAGGTATCTGTTAAACTGACCATTATTCAGTTGAATTATCTACATCACACTTAATTATATTTAACTTATATTTGCATTCCTGTTACTTAAAATGTATTTTTAAAAGACTGTAAGCTCAGTGGTAAAGAATCTGCCTGAAAGGCAGGAGACCCGGATTCGATTCCTGGGTCAAAAGATACCCTGAAGAAGGAAATGGCAACCCACTCCAGTATTCTCGCCTGGAGAATCCCATGGACACAGGAGCCTGGCAGGCTACAGTCCATGGGGTCGCAAGGGTAGGACACCACTTAGCGACTAAACCATCACCACCATGATGTAGACCTGGAACAATTATAACATACACAGAAGATTGTCATGTCCTAGGAAATTCAACTGAAGGCACTGGAAACGCTTTAAGAAAAATAACTTTCAAAGCTAGGAAACACATATGTAACCAATTCATGTACTGGGAAGGATTATCATCCACATATCAGAAATCTGTCAAAAAACTTACAGATTTCTTTTCACAAAAAGCTGATTAACTTTTTTTTTTGGCTCTGTCCAACCAGAGATTGAATCAAGGCCCCAGCAATGAAAGCACCGAGTCCTAACCACTGGACCACCAGAAGAGTTTAAAAAGAAAACAAAACTGATTAACTTTTAGTGGTATACAGCTGTTAAGGAAAAGAAAGTAAGAGGCTAAACTTGAACTAAGAAATATTAAGAGAATTTGCTGGTTAGTTGAGGAAGCTTTTGATAAAGGTCAGGTATAAGTCATGTTCTGGGTGAAGAGAAAACTTGAGTAGGCTGAATCAAGCCTTTATTTGTTTCACACACACTGAGCAACTACTATGGGTCAGACACCACGCTAGGCACTGCGCTGGACACACTGGCAAACATGAGAAAGAGGTCACAGCCTTCGTTAAGATTACAGTCTAATGCAACTATCCTTGAGGACAGAAACAAGTCACATATGAAATTGTAAATTTTCTAGTAGCTGTGTTAAAAGTAAAAGTAAATAAGTAAAATTAATTATAATAATATAGTGAATTACCTGGAAGTCCAGTGGTTAGGACTTGGCACTTTCACAGTGGTAGCCTGGGTTCAATCCCTGGTTGGGGAACTAAGATTCCATAAGCCACATGGCACAGCCAAAAAGAAACAAAAAACAAAACACTACTAATATAGTTTATTTAATCCAATATATCAAAAAATGAGCACTGAAGAATTGATGCTTTTGAACTGTGTGTTGGAGAAGATTCTTGAGAGTCCCTTGGACTGCAAGGAGATCAAACCAGTCAATCCTAAAGGAGACCAGTCCTAAATATTCATTAAAAGGACTGATGCTGAAGCTGAAACTCCAATACTCTGGCTACTTGATGCAAAGAACTGACTCATTGGAACAAAGACCCTGATGCTGGCAAAGATTGAAGGCAGGAAGAGAAGGGGATGACAGAGGATGATATGGTTGGATGGCATCACCAACTCGATGGACATGAGTTTGAACAAGCTCCAGGAGTTGGTGATGGACAGGGAAGCTGGCATGCTGCAGTCCATCGGTCACAAAAGAGTCTGACATGACTGACAGAACTGATCAGAAAATTTATCATTTCAACATGTAATCAAATAAAATTGTTAAGAGATATTTTACATTTCATATTAAGTGTATATTTTATATTCACAGCACCTATCAATTTGAATGCTATATTTTCATTGGAAAAACTTGATCTGTATTGAGACTTCATAAAATTTATAGTTGAAAGAGTCAATTCACATACTCAAATTATTCCAAATATACTTAAAAGTTTCCAGTCATTAACTCAATTACCAGGTTTTAAAATTTAAATTAAGATCACATTAAAACTTTTTTTTTTAAGATCACATTAAAAGTTAAAATAGTTTCTCAACTGCACTAAAAGATAAGAAAGTTTCACTGAGATTGTGACATTTGACTTGGGTCTGAAGGAAATGGCTAGCCATGCAAAAAAATCAGAGAAGCAGCTTCCAGGCATTTCTGAGGCCAGTGCAGCTTGAGTAGTTAGTGAGGGGAGATGTAAAAAAGAGTGCAGGCATCAGACCACATAAGGCTTTATGACCCCTGATACAAGAACTTGCACTTTGTTCCAGGGACAGTGAGGCGTCTCATGGCCAAGCAGAGAGTAGGTGGTTCCTGAGCTAGGATAGTTCTGGTTAGGAGTGGCCTTGAAATAAATCTTTTTTCTTAAGGTGGCAACAATCTGTTCTTTGTACACAAAAGAACCTAATTAAAACAGAAATAAGAGAAAGACTACTTCTAACAACTAAGCACAAACTCTGGTCCTAATCACTCTGAGGCCCTTTGCATATTATCTCATTTAATTCTCCTAATACCTTATGAAGTTGGAGACGATAACTTCACTTTCTCATTCTAGGATTAGACTCCAACAGGTGAAGTAGCCTATGCAAGGTTTCAAGGCTTCCCTGATGGCTCAACGGTATAGAATCTGCCCGCCAATGCAGGAGATGGAGGAGGCTCCCTGGGTTGGGAAGATGTCCTGGAGAAGGAAATGGCCAAATACGACACTATTCTTGCCAGGATAATCTCACGGAGAGGAGTCTGGCAGGCTCCAATCCAAAAGGTCACAAAAAACAACTGAGCACACACACACATCCACAAATCTCAACACAGATCAGTCTGATTCTAAATTTCGTGCCTTAATACCAGGCTTCTTGCACTTTCCAACACACATGAATATCTAAATTGCATGTAAGAAGTCAGTCCTGCTACAAAGTACATTTCAGTTCACAAACTGAAATATTCTTGATTCTGTTTATCTTCAGAGTGCTCTTTCTTCAGTTTCTCAAAGAAAATGGAAAAATGGAGGCAACATAATAATGCATACTCTGTATTTCACTAGATAACAGACTGAAGGACAAAAACCGTCTTCCTTCTTTCTTTTCCATGTCACTGTAATAAACATGTCACTCAGTAACCCACCAAAAATGTTTGCCTAAGATGTGACTCGGAGACTCCCTGCCAATAAGTGATTTGATTCAATAGACACATAAAGTGAAAGTGAAAGTCACTCAGTCCTGTCCAGCTCTTTGAGACCCCAGGGACTATGCAGTCCATGGAATTCTCCAGGCTGGAATACTGCAGTAGGTAGCCTTTCCCTTCTCCAGGGGATCTTCCCGGTCCAGGAATCAAACCGGAGCCTCCTGCATTGCAGGCAGATCCTTTACCAACTGAGCTACCAGGGAAGCCCACATAATGTTTTCTAATCCATAAAAGTCATATTTTACTTTTCACCTCTCTAGGAAAGAGAAAGCACACAATATATCAAAGGAGATTTCCTAAGCATTTGAAAACAAAACTGAGGTACCGAGACATACATGTAATGGAATTTGAGCACATTATTAAATTTTTTTGAGCAAAATGAAGGCCTTTGAATATAACCAAGATCAAATGTGATCATATACACCAGGATGAGGGGATATCATAAATTTTAAAGTAGCAATGCCCTGTATCAGTACATCTCAAAGAAGGTTCTACAACTGGAAGTCTTGGGAAGAAAGATTAGAGGAAACCTGGATTTTCAAGAATTTCAGATCTAACAGTTCTCCTAGTTCACACCCTGCATTTTACAGATAAAGAAGCTGAGGTCCAGAGAGAAGTAATTTACCTCGAGTCACAGTGCAAGTTAATATCAAGACTGGGATGAAAAATTCATGTGTTCAAACTCCCAGTGACCCTGGGAGAACTGTTTCGAGGAAGCAAGGGGAGGAGCCAGGTTATATAAGTTTTGCAACAAAAGGCAGGTAGTCTGAACATCAAAAGACTATTACTAATTAAAGAAAACCAGGTAATCCAAATTAAAGAATTAAACGCTTTTCTATATATATGACTCTAGATACAAGAGTCTGGACTCACTGAAATCATTCCTTTGATATCTGAGGCAGCATCCTGTTTCCATCCTGAGCTTCCTCAGTGCTCACTATAAGGAGTGGCCACAGTCTGATAGATGACTGCTAGATGGGAGATATTCTCTCCTTCCTGAGTTCCCTCAGGGCTCACTACCTCTGAAGGCAGCAATTGCTAAGGGCTGTGACATCCCTTATTTACTCATACAGCATGAAATATTCCATTTCTCAGAGATTATGGGCACTCAAGCTGCAGCTGAAAGGGTGTTTGGTCTCAGAAGATCAGCTGGAGTCAGGCCACCAGCTGGTCAGGAACATGTATTCCCCGAGTGTACAATGGAACCAAGAAAAAACACTACTCCACACTAAGTGGCTGGGAGATCAAATATGCAAGATAGTCACTCACTATCCCAGCCCCGCGTCCTCACCTTCTGCACCTGCTCTGCGAGCGCCACGAGGTCTAAAGGATCCCCGGCCCGGTGGGTGTGGTAGGGGCTCACCAGGGCCAGGCCGCCGGGATTCGGGGTGAGCTCCACCAGGGCTCCTGCGACACATACCCAGGAACACAGGCCGTGAGCGCCCGCCCTCGGCCTCCCGTGGAGCCCGGCAGACTAGCTGCTCCGGAAGGGCTTCTTTCCCCATCTGGCTCCCGCCTACCTCCCCGACCTGCCGCCGACAGAACTCCTTGGTTTTCTGTGACTCCCTGGGTCCCCTCGGGCGTTCCTGCACCTTCCATGACAAGACTTGGCTCTCTTCACTACCCAGGCGGCGCGAGACTGCAGAGCATGCGCAAAAAAGCCCGTGGGCGGAGCTTCCGCGTCTTCTGACCACTAGGCGTCGGAACTGCCAGGAGTCCGGAGGCGGGGCTCCTGCTGACGCTCTGGGTTCCGCTGAGGGGCGGGGTCAAGGCTGGGGGAAGGCAGAAGGGGTGGTGCCTCCTGGGAGATGCCGGAGGGTTTGGGAGGCGGGGCTCCGTCTGGGGCGGGGCTTCCCTCAGGGCGGGGCTTCCCGGAGGTGGGACTCCAACCTCCCTGGCCGGTGACCCGGGGTCCCGTTAGGTCTGAGAGGCCATGGCGGCACGCGCGTTAAGGCTGCTGACCACATTGCTGGCCGTCGCCGCCACTGCCTCCCAGGCTGAGGCCGAGTCCGAGGCGGGATGGGACCTGACGGCGCCTGATCTGCTGTTCGCGGAGGGGACGGCGGCCTATGCTCGCGGGGACTGGGCCGGTGTGGTTCTGAGCATGGAGCGGGCGCTGCGCTCGCGGGCCGCCCTGCGCGCCCTCCGCCTGCGCTGCCGCACCCGTTGTGCCGCCGACCTCCCATGGGAAGTGGACCCAGACTCGCCCCCCAGCCTGGCGCAGGCTTCAGGTGCCTCCGCCCTGCACGACCTGCGGTTCTTCGGGGCTTGCTCCGCCGCGCCGCTTGCCTGCGCCGCTGCCTCGGGCCGTCGACCGCCCACTCGCTCAGCGAGGAGCTGGAGTTGGAGTTCCGCAAGCGGAGCCCCTACAACTACCTGCAGGTCGCCTACTTCAAGGTGCAGACCTGCCCGAGCCCCGGGCGGCTGGGGGTCCTTCTGGGCGTGGTTGGTTCGGGGAACTTGGGGCGCGAGGGACGTGTCCGCGGAGAGGGAAAGTGGCCTCTTGGACGAGAAACTTTTCCCGCATCCAGGGAGAGCAGGGACCCTGCCAGGAGACCAGCCTCTCCGGGTTCGCATAGGCAGATGGTGACCCCAAAAGTCCAGCCTGGAGTTAAGGCACATGCCAAGCAAAACTTGGTCTTGTGTTAGTCAGGAAGCCGCTTATAGCGAACTACAGCGGTAGCTGTAAATCCTGGTTTCATTGTAAGTTACCCAGTGAGAAGCTAAGACCTTTCTACAATATCTTCCGGTTTGCTTCTCAGTGATGCTCTTCCTGCCGCCTGAGTGCAGCAGCCTTCTTTCAGGACGTGAGGTTGCCACGTCGCCAGTAGGGGCTGTCTGGCCCCTCCCTGTGAGGGACCCTCTGGCTAGTGTGTCAGGTTCCCAAAGAAAATGAACATTTTTAGGAATTCCAGAGTGCCTTAAGTCCAAGTGTACACCCAGATTTGGAGCGTTGCTGATTTATGATGATAACGATAGTCAAAACAGACTTCCAGGCATTATTAAGTACTTTGTGTTTATTAGTTCATTTACCCAGATCCTGGCAATATCCTGTAAAGTAGATGCTATTAATAGCCCTATTTTATTGGGGGGAAATGGAACGAGGAGCTGTGCAGGCTTATCTATTATATCTATAGTTTAACAGACCTTCAGTTCAACTTAGAGACTTAACAAAGTCTTGGGGACCTCAGAGTTCCACCTCTGCACAAGCATTCTGCTTACACAGTTCTGCTCCATTCCTCCTAGTTTCCCAGAGGAGTACCAGATTTGACACCAAAATAATTGCGTGTGTCTTTGTTTATGTCACTTAACAACACTTAAAAATTCTTTGACAAACATTTACTAAACACTTACTACATTCCAGTTTTTGAACAGGTAATGTGCTTGACTTTGTATGTTTTTGTTTTACCTCGCTTTGCAGTTTAAGTCGTTTTAGTAGTAAGGGCTACTGAAAGAGTGTCTATATCCTGCTGTGGAAACACAACAGAGGAAAAATCTAACTGTGTGTCAGAGAAGTTGGACTTGAAAGAAGAGGTGACATTCGAAGCTGATCCCAGCTATTGCTGGAGGAGAGAAAGGATAGCCATTTCTGACAGAGTAGGGCCAGAGTGGGAAGAGAATTCTGCAGACTTCATGGACCCATCATCAGAACTGGGTTGTAGGATGCTGATTTTGGAAACCATGTGGGATAAGCCTTGGGAGAAGGAGAAAGTGGTGGCAGAGTGAACCATTAGGAGATGACTGCAGTTGTCCACACGAGAGGGAGAAATCAGGTGCCTTGCGCTCAGAGGGTAGAAAAGAGCTGGAGGTGGAGTGAAGAGTGTAGAGATGGAGGAGAATGGAGAAAAGCAAGAGTAGTGCTGAAAGATACAAGAGAGTCAGCCCATAAAAGGAACAGACTTGAGAGAATTTCTGGAGAAGGAAATGGCAACCCACTCCAGTAATCTTGCCTGGATAATCCCATGGATGGAGAATCCCAGTGCAGGCTAGAATCCATGAGGTCACAAAGAGTTGGACATGACTGAGCGACTTCACTTTCACTTTGAGAGAATTTCTGATTTTATAGTTAGGGATACTGAGGGACAGAGATGGGGATTGTTGACCTTGGGTCACCTAGCTATTTGGGGGTCACAGCCAGGGCTGACTCCTTGTCTAGTACTAAAGTCAGAAAAGAAAAAGATTTTCCTTGGCATATTAGTCATGTGCTGGGAAGAACTGACACAGTGGAAAAGACCCTGATGCTGGGAAAGATTGAAGGCAGGAGGAGAAGGGGACAACAGAGGATGAGATGGTTGGATGGCATCACCGATCAATGGACATTAATTTGAGCAAGCTCCAGGAGTTGGTGATGGACAGGGAAGCCTGGCATGCTGTAGTCCATGGGGTCGCAAAGAGCTGGACACGACTGAGCGACTGAACTGAACTGAGGATTTACATTCATTGAGCTGACATTTATTAAGCATTTAATATGTGCCCAGTGCCATGTGTTAAAAGCTCATATATAGCCTCTCATTTAACTTTCCCTGCAATCCTGTGAGATTAGGGGATGTATTTATATACTTATTTATTCATTTTTGGCTGTGCTGGGTATTCATTGCTGTTCTGGGGCTTTTCTCTAGTTACAATGAGTTGGGGGCTGCTCTTTAGTTGTGGTGCTCCGCTTCTCACTGTGGTGATGTCTGTTGTTGCAGAACACAGGCTCTAGGGCACACAGGCTTCAGTAGTTGTAGTGCACAAGCTTAATTAACTGCAGCATGTGGAATCTTCCCAGACCAGGAGTTGAACCCCTATCTCCTGCATTGCCAGGCAGATTCTTAACCACTGGACCACTAGCAGAGTCCAGGGAATGAGTTTAGAAAATAAACTTTAACTTGTCTAAAGCCCCAGCAAGAAAAATAATTAAACCTACCATTGTTACCAGTCTGATACCACAACCCATGTTGTTAATGATTATATCATCAGTGATTTCTTCTAGGTTCTATATATGAAGCTGTATAATTTTGGTATGCTGGAGTCCATTGCTCTAAGCATTACGGTGGCCTGTAGCACATTTCTTCCCCTCTCGTATTTCTGTAAAGTCACTAGTTTTAACCTCATGAGCCCTGGGCTTTGAAAAGTCAGAATATGTCATGTCTGGATTTGGTATAGGACCTTAAGACTTTTCGCCACCCACGTTTTCCTTGAATGAGTCAAAAGCACATATGCAAAAAAAAGCATTTTTTTTCTAGGCAAATTCTTAGGCATGGTCTAATTGTTAACTGCGCTTTCTCCCCTACCCCTAAATCCTTGAGTTCTTGGACTTTTTCAGCTCAATCTCTACATCTGAATCTCAGACTGTATTATCTCAGGCAGTCAGTCTTCCATAGCATTCCCCCTACAATAACACCTTTGTTTTAGAATAGAATGTTTATACTTTTGAAGCATGGCCTCCTGTAATTTGCGGAATCCCTAATCCTGATTTGAGAAATAGCTGAAAATCTGTTCAGAGCCCCGTGCTTCTAATCTCTGGTATGTAGTTTCTTGCAATAGGTGTGTTTTCTGGGCTTGGGAGGGGCTCGGACACACTGAGTGGAAGGCTCAGGAAGGCAGGGATTTCCTGTTTACTGTGAACTGCATTTTTGGACACCAGACTTCAGAATTTGCTTGTGACAACTATGTTTTTATTCTTCATCCTTAGATAAACAAGTTGGAGAAAGCCGTAGCAGCAGCCCATACCTTCTTCGTGGGCAACCCTGAGCACATGGAGATGCGACAGAACCTGGACTATTACCAGACCATGTCTGGGGTGAAGGAGGCTGACTTCAAGGATCTTGAGGCCAAACCTCATATGGTGAAAAAAAAAACAAAACGTTATCCTCTTTTCTCACTTTTTTTTTTAATTTTAATTGAAGGCTAATTACTTTACAGTATTGTGTTGGTTTTGCCATACATTCACATGAATCAGCCATGGGTGTACATGGGTTCCCCATCCTGACCCTCCCTCCCACCACCCTCCCCATCTCACTCTTTATTATAGTGACATTCACTAGGGTTGTTTTCAGATTACAAAAGTAATGTATGTTCATTGTACAACATTAGAAAAATGCAAATACATAAAAAAACAGGAATTAATTATCTCTAACAGTGCTACATTCAGAAAACCAGTGGTTGATATTTTGGTCGATTTTTTAAGTCTTCAGTACTTAATTTTTA
The DNA here is from genome assembly GCA_006408695.1 of Aepyceros melampus. Taxonomy (NCBI): domain Eukaryota; kingdom Metazoa; phylum Chordata; class Mammalia; order Artiodactyla; family Bovidae; genus Aepyceros; species Aepyceros melampus. Next base: position 159,801 of record SJXQ01008239.1, on the reverse strand, counting down.
TGGGCTTCCCTGATGGCTTAGTGGTGAAGAATCCAACTACCAATGTAGGAGACAAAGGGTTCGATCACTAGGTCAGGAAAATTCCTGGAGAAGGAAATGGCGATCCATCCCAGTATTCTTGCCTGGGAAATCTCATGGGCAGAGAAGCCTGGTGGGCTACATCTATGGGGTAGCAAAAGACTTGGACAAAACTTAGTGACTAAACAACAGCAACAAATCTAATTTTGAAACCTAATTTTGTGTCATATTGTGTATGTACTTTTAATCATCCTTTTGAATTAACATTTTATCATGTACTTTTTCTCATGTCTTCAAATTTTCTTTGAAAACACAATTTTTAATAGCTGCATGGTAATCCATCTTATTCATCAATTGTATTCATTTACTTATCGAATATTTTTGGTTGTGTAGATTTTTGCTTTTCACAACAGTGGATGGTACCATATTCCTCAGTGTTCTTATTCTATTTGTTTAGCAGCTGGTGGCTCAGACCGTAGAGAATCCTCATATAATGTAGAACCCAATCCTGGGTTTGATCCCTGGGTTGGGAAGATCCCCTAAAGAAGGGAACAGCTACCCACTCCAGTATTCTGGCCTGAAGAATTCCATGGACCAAGGAGCCTGGCAGGCTACTGTCCAATGGCATAGTATTTTTATAAAGGGCTTATGTTCTAGTATATTAATAGAAGTAGGCATATTAGAGACAATATCAGAATAGCTTTGAAAGTAAAATGTGTACATATAGTACTTTATACAACTCTACACAGTTAAGGTTTTGTGTTTGTTTTTAGTGGTTCTGTGACAAATGAAAATGGTTACTGTCCACAAGAAGGGAGCTGTGTCCCACAGAGAGAACAGAAGCAGAATCTGTAATCAGCAGTCCTTACTGCCAGAAAGATTGCTTTCATCACCTCAAACCACATTCTAACCTCTCAGAGTTCAATTTTTTTAATTAAGTTTTATTTTGAAAACTTTCAGCCCTACCAAGAAAAAGTGCAGGAAAACGACAATGAGGGACTTCCTTGGTGGTCCAGTGACTGACTCTGAGCTCCCAATGCAGGGGCCCCAGGTTTGATCCCTGGTCAGGGAACTAGATCCCACACACTGCAGCTAAGAGTTGCCTGCTGCAACTTAAAGATTCCACGTGCAGCAACTAAGACCCCCCGCACAGCCAAGTAATTTTTTTTAAGAAAATGACAGTGAATTCCCATATAGCTTTCATCTAGATTAAGTTAAATGCTTTTAAATTTCAAAAGAAACAAGGAAAGACCGTTTCTAGGAGGCCTTCATTATACAGCAGTCACCCTTTCCGTCGGTAACCTGCGAGGGCTAGGGGGACGCTAGCCGAGGTGGCCGCGGGGTAGAAAGGAGAGCCGTCTGCCGCATGCCCGGCATCTGAGTACCCCTTCCTCCCAGTAGCACGAATTTCGGCTGGGAGTGCGCCTCTACTCCGAGGAGCAGCCGCAGGAAGCCGTGCCCCACCTGGAGGCGGCGCTGCGCGAGTACTTCGTGGCAGACGAGGAATGCCGCGCGCTCTGCGAAGGGCCGTATGACTACGACGGCTACAACTACCTGGAGTACAACGCCGACCTCTTCCAGGCCATCACAGGTGCGGCCGGAACCCCGCTGCTGATCGGGCCTGCTGGGCTCTCGGGGCGGCAACGTGGTTCTGTAGACAGGGCATCTTAGGCCTCATTCCTGAATCTCCTAGAGCTGGGAATCCGACGGAAAACTGCTTCCTTTTGATTTGTTCATCTTAAGCAGAATCGGAATCCTGGAAGTGACCTTACGGTTCTCCCTCTCTTCGATTCCTTTCAGATCATTACATCCAGGTCCTCAGCTGTAAGCAGAACTGTGTCACCGAGCTTGCTTCCCACCCAAGTCGAGAGAAGCCCTTTGAAGACTTCCTGCCATCTCATTATAATTATCTGCAGTTTGCCTACTATAACAGTAAGGTCTACTTCCCTCTTTCTCAGCTGCTTTTAACTCAGCCGAAAGCAAGGAAGGCAGGGATCGTGGCCACTGTGCTGCTGTGGCCTGTTTGGCTTCTCTCTGTGGCTCTGGGAGGCACTGTGCCAGGTGCTCCCTGGGTGCCTTGTAACAGGCCACCTCCTGGGAAGCCAGTATCAGCAGCCTGAGAAGCTGGGAGAGGGAAACTCTAGGACCTCACTGGTCCGCTCTATAACATTTATAATCAATCTGATTTGCACTTAAGTTATAGTAAGGGCTTTCCTGGTGGCTCAGACGGTAAAGAATCTGCCTGCAATACAGGAGACCCAGGTTCAATCCCTGGGTTGGGAATATTCCCTGGAGAAGGGATGGCTACCCACTCCAGTATTCTTGCCTGGGGAATTCCATGGACAGAGGGGCCTGGTGGGTTACAGTCCATGGGGTTGAAAACAGTTGAACATAACTGAGTGACTAACGCTTTCACTTTTTTCACTTTAAGTTATAATAAAGGCAAGGATGTATTTCCATTTAAACCAGCTCATAGGACATTTTGCAGCCCTTCTCCTTCATAACAGCACTGATGCTCTAGAGTAGAGAGAGGGACATGTCAGTATCCAGAAAAACAAGTCATTGGGTATATACTGAGTTCCTACTGTGTGCTAAAGTAAGCCTTATAGCATATTTAAGAATATATGCTTTTATAGTTGAGGAAACCAACACATATCAACAAAAGAGGCAGTCTGCTATTATAATCTTCCCTTCTCTTCTGAAAGTCCATAGGGGAAAAAAGATAGGAAGATGGGAATATTCCTGGTATTGGTCTAATGAGTGGGACTATTAAGGCCAATGTTTGAATTACCTGAGGACACTGAGCACCTTAAAATCAATTACATATTCTATGTGGATTCTGTCATTTCTCTCCCCTAATCAGCCAGTTGTGTTATGTAGCTGGTGCCTCCTGGCCATGTCATTATCACCTTGAGCTGTGCTGAGACTGAACTCTAGGTGGTTCATTGTACCCAAAATGAGATGCTTTCTTTTCAGCCATTTTTTCCCCTTTGCAGTTGGGAATTACACACAGGCCATTGAATGTGCCAAGACCTATCTCCTCTTCTTCCCCGATGATGAGGTGATGAACCAGAATCTGGCCTACTATACAGCCATGCTTGGAGAAGAGCAAGCCAGATCCATTGGCCCCCGTGAGGTGAGAGACTTGCATTACTTAGGGCAGCTGCCAGCTGAACCCAGACCAGAGAGCAGAGTGGGATAGAGAAGGGGAGCCAGCTGCTGCTTGCGCAGGGTGAGGCAGGGTTCCCAGGCAGGCGTGAATGCATGGGAAGCGTAGGGAATAAGCCGGAGCCTTCATTAGCACAATCTGGGCCCAGAAGTCTGTTCTCTGAGTTGGCAAAGAAAAGCAGAACTGCAAAGCAGCCACGTTCTTTGCCTTTTTTAGCATCCCTACTTTAAGATTTGATACTGTTTGGCCAAGATTAATCATTTTCTACTTCATGCTAACTTTTTTTCACTCACTACTTTACTGCCTCCATTTTGCTTCCTATCCCCTCTTCTTTCTGCCATTGTCTGATCTGTCCCTGTTTCAGCATTAATCCCATATCCTTCCAAAACTGGAAGGGAAATCTATGTGATGCAAAGACTAAAATGAAAAGTACTGAAGTGAAAGCACCGCCCCCGATCCCTGCACTGTGGGGAGGATTGTACATTGTGCTATTCATTTAACAATGGCTACTTCAGGAATTCCAGGTGATTCTTTTTTTATTTTGCTCTTTTGTATTTTCTAAATTCCCTGCAGTGAATGAGTATTATTTTTGTATTAAAAACATGAAAAGAGAAGACTTTCCTAGATGTCCAGTGGTTAAGACTCCATGCTTCCACTGAAGCAGATGCAGCTTCGATCCCTGGTCAGGGAACTAAGATCACATGCCTCAGGGCATGCCCAAAAGATAAATAATAAAATAAAATAGCCTAAAAAAAACACACACACACAGACATACATGAAAAGTTCTCTGTTTTAACTTAATGATGTTTGGCACTGTGAACCTTCTTGTTTGTGCATATGCCATGCACAGGCCCTAGATCCTCTCTTTCTTGAGCCCAGAACAATGCGGCGGATTTAAAGTCACTAATGTAGGCTCAAGTCCTGACTCCTCCACTTACTAGCCATGTGATTTTTGGCACATCGTGTGGGATCTTAGTCATGCTGCTTTGCCTTTCTGAGTCTGTCTCTTCTGCTATAAAATAGGACTGTGGTTCTTGCTCTGTCTTCAACACAGGATGAGTAGAAGGTCAAATGAGATAGTGAGCTGGGGCTTCCCTGACGATCCAGTGGTTAAGACTCAGCACTTTCACTGCTGTGGGCCAGGGTTCAATCCCTGGTCAGGGAACCAAGAATCCCACAAGCCTCAAAGTGCAGTCAAGAAAAGAGAGAGAGTAAGCCGACAGGCACTGTACAACATGTTATGTGGACAGGTAGCATCACAGGGGTCTAGACGATGGTACATGAGTAGCAGTTGAAGGGTTTTCTCACCTCTAACCTCAGTTACCTCCTGAAACCAGAGGGCTTATCACTGTGGCCCTCGACCACTTGTGTCCTGCTGGCCTCACCCAAACCCCAGCCTGTAAAACTGGCTATAACTTTGGACTAACCTTTCACTTTGTCAGCAACAACAACAAAGATAAATAGCTACGATTGTTCTAGAAGGCTCTCAGTTGTTAATGCATCACATCTCTTGGACAAATGAAAGGGATGAGAAAACAGGTCCACCCCTGGGCTGTTTAACCAATGATTCAGCGGCCAGGGATTCACCCTGCAGCTGTACTGCACATTTGTGCAAAGGTAATGTGCACAGCTGTGCATCAGAACACTGCTGCTGAAAGCAAAATAACTAGAAGCAAGCTCAGTGCCATCAATTTGGAGACTGGTTGAATCAATTTTGGTATATTCATTCAGTGACATAGAAGATAACCCGTAAATTGCATGAGTAGATTACTATGCACCAATATGATATTGTCTCCATGATAATAATTTTAGGTAAAGAAAAAATTTAACATAACTGTTCATGGAGATTATTTCCCCAACCCTCAACCCCCAGACATGGGCCTGTAGGTCAGGGGTTGGAGGAAAGACCTGAACATTTCTATTTATGTCTGTCAGCTCTCTGTGGGTTTAGCTGTGTACGTTTTACCTTCATGTCTTTTTGAGCGCCATCTGAAACCACCTTGGAAAGGTATACAATGTGGCATTTGTAGGATACTGCAGTGAATAGAATGAAAGAGGTGCCAGCAAGCTAGAGTAGTGGACGCTGGGAGAGAAGGGAATGGCTGGAGAGACAGGGAGGGCTTTGCAAGAGGCAGTGGTGGTGACATGTGGTTTTTAAAGCCTACAGTAGGTGAATGAGACAGGAAAGGGCCGTTTAGATGGAGAGCAGCATGTACAACACCTACACGACTATGCCACGCAAATGGAGGAGGGCGCCAGGGAGTTGCAGGCCTGGGAGGATCAGATTCTGAAGGTTCTTGAGTGCCTCTCCAGGACCCTGGACTCTATGCGGCAGGGAGTGGTGAGTCCTGGAAGGGTCTGAAGCAGCCTGGTGAGCTATGATGGTGCAGGGTTCAGAATGGGAGGTGCTGGGGGCCGTGTGGCACCAAGAGAGCTGCCAAGGCCTGAGTGAGGCAGGGGCGCCAACCAGGTGGAGGAGGGAGGTGGAACTGGCAGCCTGGGTTGGGGGTGGTTTTCACTCCTCCCTTCTCTCCATGTCTAATTAGGTACCCTGTTCCAGTCTGGGACCCACTCCAGTATTCTTGCCTGGAAAATTCCATGGGCAGAGGAGCCTGGCAGGCTAAAATCTATGGGTTGCAAAGAGTACGGCATGACTTACAGATGGAGCAATAGAGCACACACCCAAAATTCCCAGTCTGGGAGACCTGTGTGTGTTGCTGGCCACAGGGCTCCAGAGTGTGCAGGTGGCAGGATGGGAGGGACTCACAACCTCCCTTCCTGCCCGCACTCCAGCCCAGGGTGGCTAACTCTTCCTCTGTTCACTGGGAGAAGCAGGTACATGGTGTGGTAGTAACAGACTTCCCATTCTGGTTGTTGTGGCACTTTCCTGTTGAAAATAAGCACCCTTTAAATGTGTGTGGCATTTTATAGTTTACAAAAATCTTTTGTAGCTTTTCTTTCATTTGATTCTCATAACAGTCCAGTGAGGTGGCATCACCAACCGACCCTGAAGTTAAAAGCCAAGGTTCTTCCTTCCTAGATCTGGCGTCCTGAGAGTCTCCAGTAGAAGGAGTCCTCCTCTTGCCATCCCCTGCCATGTGGAGACGGTTGCCCTTGTCACTGTCCACTTTGGCTGCGAGATGGTGCCCACCTGGCTTTGAGATGGCACTTCTCCTGGCCTCTTTGCTCAGTTAAGATCCCCCTCACCCTTACCCTTGATGGCCATATTAGTGAGTCTTGGGCAGAAAGAGAAGATGAGTGGTCAGTCTACCATTTCTAACTAGAACCACCCTTCTGGTAAGAAGGTAACTCGCGTCTGTTGAGCTGCATCCCAGGCCAAGAATTGAGCTGGATCTTTACACTCATCATCTCGCTGAGCTGGGTGTTAACATGCATCCTCTCATTCTGTCATCACAGGTGCCCTGCGAGGTAGGCACTGTTCTGTCTTTTTTAGAGATGAGGACATTTAGGCTCCAGGAAATGAGTTAACCTGCACAGTGGCCTGTCACTGCCTGTGGTGACGAGAGTCTCTGCTCCCCTGCTTTCTCCCAGTGCCAGCATAGTTCTGAAACAAAGCTGCCACTTGGAAAATAAGTGTTGAAAGAGTAAGTGGTAGAAGTGGGGCTTGAGCCTCATAGGGCTGCTGCAGAGGGTTAAAGGAGTTAACACATATCTAGCTTTGTGTCCAGCACGTGGTGAGGGAGGCCAATCATTTCAACTCCTCAGGAGGGACTTCCCTGGTGATTCAGTGGTTAAGACTCCACATAATGCAGGGAGCCCAGACTCCATCCTTGCTCAGGAAACTAGATCCCACATGCCATGACTAAGAGTTCACGAGCTGCAACTAAAGATCTTCCATAAAAAAAAAAAAATCTCGCATGCACAGCGAAGATCCTGAGTGTCACAACTAAGACCTGACACTAAGATCCACATAAATAAATATTTTTAAAAATAATTTCATCCCTTAAAATTTTTTTTAAAAATGAACTCCCTTGAAAATTTCTATCTTCCTCTTGAGGAAATATAACAGGTGATATAGGTGTGCCTCATTGACGCCTTTAAAGTTTTCCTTATTGCCCTCATCTTTTGTTTCAACTGACACCGTCTTCTTTTTCTTTTCCTTCCTTCTCTGCTGCTAAGAGACTAGCAGGGCACCTAGGGAAAGGTGGGATCCGGAAGGCACTTAGTTTGCCCACCCTGGGTAAGCCCACCAGTGGGAAGGGCCGGGTGCTGGGCCCCAGTGCTCTTTCTGCAGCTGCCTGGCTCCGGGGAGGGATACCCTCTGCTCCAAGTCTGAGGGGAGGCACGTGACACAGGATAAAGCACACGGACTTTAGGATTAGAGAGACCCAGCCTTGGACATGGGTCCCTGCTCTGCTGTTTCCTGTTGTGTCACGCCACAATAGGACACAATATTGTCCCTCTGTACCTCAGTGTCCCTGTCTGTAAAATGGGGGTAGTCGGATCAACCTCAGGGTGGCAGTAACGATTGAATGAATAACACAGGAGTCACCTAACACCTAGTTTTTAAGTTGTTTTTCCCTGAGTATCAAACTCCTGTAAAAGTACCAAACTCCTTCTTTGAAGACTAATTGTTCCTGAGAATCCTCAGGTTTTCTGTCTCAGAGAGTAACGGCAGAGGAAGGAAGGGGGCGTTTTCCCTTCAAGGGAAGCCTGGCTACGCCACCCTCAGACACGCTACTTGTGCCAGGCAAGAGGAACCCTCGAGCACAGAAGTGAGGCTTTTGTCCCAAACTGGGGGACGGACACATGAATGATGGTGGGAGAGGAAGCCTCGGGTCACCCTGGGAGCAGAAGTGTAGATGCGGGCTGGAGGGCAGGGGTGTGGGGGGCTGGGAGCTAGCGGCAGGGCTGAGTTCCAGAGTGTTCCTCCCGCTGTGTGTCCTCAGAGTGCCCAGGAGTACCGCCAGCGGAGCCTGCTGGAGAAGGAACTGCTCTTCTTCGCCTATGATGTTTTTGGAATTCCCTTTGTTGATCCGGTGAGCCAGGGTGCGGGGGTGAGCTGTACACCAGGTGACTCCGGGGAGAAGACCGGTGGACAAGAGAGAAGGGGGCATTCTGGCTGGCTAGTTATAGGTGACTTGGTCCCAAAGACATCTCCCTTTGTCTCCTGGAAGGGGTCTGATGAGAGGTGGGCTTCCTGTAGGCCCGGGTCCGCGCATCAAGACCTAAAGGATTCACCAGGCCCTCTGGCACTGTTCATTTCCTCCTGCTCTGCTTTTAGGATTCATGGACTCCAGTGGAGGTGATTCCTAAGAGACTGCAAGAGAAACAGAAGTGAGGCCCTTGAAGAAACTGCATGAGTGGATCGGTGTGATGAAGCACTTGAGGCTTCCCGAGCCCAGGCAGATGTGAACTCCTGGCAAGGGGTGGGCGGGTCCAGTCTGGGGAGCCAGGGTGGGAACCTGGGTTGGCCCGGGATGCAGCACTCAGAGCGGCTGTGCTCACAGGTCAGAACGGGAAACAGCCGCCCGCATCTCCCAGGAGATCGGGAATCTCATGAAGGAGATCGAGACCCTTGTGGAGGAGAAGACCAAGGAGTCCCTGGATGTGAGCAGGCTGACCCGGGAAGGTGAGAGGCTGGGCTCGGGGCCACCTTGGCCATTGTGGGGCAGCAGGGCCAGGGTCCCCATGTCCGCTGGGCAGCTCCCGTGAGAGGGCAGCCTCAGGAGCTGAGCTGGCACAGGTCACAGTCAGGGTCACCCTTCCTTATTCACCCACGGGACTTCTGCCTGCAAAGATAACTGAGAATTGGCCTTTGGTTAAGAAATAAGACGCCTGTGTCACGGGGACACTAGTTTAGTTCACTTCATTAAGTATTTAGAGGAGAAAACTCGTCTCCTTGCCCCCAAACCATTTCCTCCCAACTGCCATCATTCGTCTGTCACCAAGCCTCAGAATCTTCAGGTGTCCTTTGGTCCCCACTTGCCTGTCCCCTCCAGTCCACTGGCGAGGCCCACCGAGTGGGACTCCACTCTCTTTTTATCTCCCCAACCCTTTTCATGTCCCATTGCCTCAGGCCAATGATAGGCTCCCAGTCCCCTCATCTGCACCCTTCTTTCCTCTTCCAGTCTGTCCTTGCCCCTTCCCACCAGGGGGCAAGACCAGTCTCCCAACACCGGGACTCTGACACCATCCTCCCTGTCTCCCCTTTCTGTCTCCCCTTTAACCATAGGCTCCACTCTTGGCTTGTTTAACCTTTTCCTCATCCTTGAGCCTCTCTCTGCCCACAAGTCCTTGTTGAGGTCTATCTGTCCTCCTTCACACTTCCTACCATCCCTGCCCATGCGTCATCTCAGATACACCCCCACAGAGTCTTTCTTAAACTCCAGGCCAGTCAGGAGCCCCTGCCTATTATTTATTTGTTTGTGCTGGGTCTTAGTCGCAGCATGCAGGATCTTTAGTTGCAACATGTGGGATCTAGTTCCCTGACCAGGGATGGAACCCAGGTCCCCCTGCGTTAGGAGCACAGAGTCTCACAGTCACTGGACCACCAGGGAATTCCCTCCCCTCCCTCTTTCTGCCGAATTTTCAAGGCACTCTGTGCTTTCACAAGGCCTGCTTTGTGCTGCTTATTATGTGATGATTGAAACAGGTTCTGTCTTCAGGTATTAATCCCTCCCCTCTTCTAGCACAGTGCCTGGCACATGCTGGGGCTGGAGTAAATAGAGTTGATTTGGTCTCTGGTATGTCCCCAGCACAAAGAGATACCAGGGGGAAACTGAAGAGAGAAAGACTGGCCTTTATGGTTGCTTCATTGAACAGTGGTTAATTTAAAAGAATTAGCACATTAAAGAATTTGTCCATCATTAGTTTGTTTTCAGAGAGCTTTCACTCTACTCTGTTATTTCTCTTGATTCTCATAATTGCCTGAGAGGTGGGTTTGGGCAGATTGTAAGATCCTCATTTTTAAATAGATGATGACATGATGGTGGCTAAACTTTTTTTTTTTTAACTTTTTTTTTTTTTTTAATTGGAGGAGAATCACTTTACAGTGTGGTGTTGGTGATGGGCAAACTTTTAAGCATATACTCCATGCCAAGTATTGTGCTAAACTTTTTAAGTTGTCTTATTATTCTTTATATTAAGCTTATGATATACCAGGAAAAATTGAAAAGAGAAGGACTGGCCTTTAAGATATTATTTTGCAGGTGAGATAAGGCTCAGGGAGGTAAGTAACTTGCCAAGGTCAGACAGCTAGTAAGTGGAGGATCCAGGAGTCAAACCCAGTTCGTTCTGGTCTTGAGCTCACGTTATAGGAATGTCTATGATGTTTCCCCCACAATGTGGGAAGGCCCAGGAGCCAGCAGCTGTGGAACAGTGCTTGGACCTCCTGTCCTAAGTTCTGTCCTCTGGCTCAGCCCAGCTTTGGAAGTGACCAAATGGAAGGTTTCTCTGGTAAACAGGAATCAACTGGAATTCCTATTCCTTACAGGAAGGTAGTATCTGATGGAGAGTGTCTGAACCGTTGCTGGATTTAGCCAGTCTTGTCATTGCTTTGCAGGTGGCCCCCTGCTGTATGACGGCATCAGACTCACCATGAACTCCAAAGTCCTGAATGGTTCCCAGCGGGTGGTGATGGATGGTGTCATCTCCAACGAGGAGTGCCAGGAGCTGCAGAGACTGACCAATGTGAGGGAGCCCGGTGACCACACGGCCTCCCTAAGGGCCCAGCATCCCCCTACTGGTGCCTCTTAGGCCTGGACGGTTGCCTGCCCCTTGCTCTGGGCAGTCGACCACCTCTTCCCCGGGCTCTCAGCTGCCTGGCTAACTCTACCTGTTCTGGGGGCCTCCTAGGCAGCAGCAACTTCAGGAGATGGCTACCGGGGTCAGACCTCCCCACACACCCCCAGCGAGAAGTTCTACGGTGTCACCGTCTTCAAGGCCCTCAAGGTAGGGTCAGTACTCTGTTCTAGGTGTGGAGAGGAGGGAGGGGGTGCCCAGGCTTTGAGGGGGAGTTGGAGATGGTGGCGGGAAGGGGAAAAGTATCTGCCTGTCAGCATTCCGGCTGCCACAGAGGCAGGATAAACCACGGAGGCAGAATAAACCACGCTGGGTGAGGCTGACTTTTGAACCATGGCTCTGAGTGTAATAAAATTGAGGCAAGCAAGTAAGACTAATACCCCAAGTTTGAGAGCGCTTTCTGAAGAACAGCTATACTTTAAAAAAAATATTTATTTTTATTTATTTGGTGGACTGGGCCTTAGTTGCAGCATGCGAGTTCTTTAGCTTGGTACCTGAACTCTGGTTGCAGCGTGTGGGATCTAGTTCCCTGACCAGAGATCAAACCTGGGCTCCCTGCCTTGGCAGCACGGTCTTAGCCACTGGCCCACCAAGGAAGTCCCAGAATGGCTCTACTTCTGAGCGGGATGCATGAGTTATTTATAAAGAGAAGTGTGAAGGGGAGGGGAGTGGGCAATGGCAGAGGGTCACGCGCGGGAAGCAGAGCGACTGCGCCTTCACGAGCACGAGGAGGGGGGCCAGGTGCCTCCCTGGTCTCTGTCGGCCTCCAGAGAGGGGGCGCCCAGGGCCCCTGACCCAGGCTGACCATGGCTCTCCTCGGCAGCTGGGGCAGGAAGGGAAGGTTCCTCTGCAGAGCGCCCACCTGTACTACAACGTGACCGAGAAGGTGCGCCGCGTCATGGAGTCGTACTTCCGCCTGGACACCCCGCTCTACTTCTCCTACTCCCACCTGGTGTGCCGCACCGCCATCGAAGGTGGGCCTCCCTCACCCCGCAGCCCCGCCCGGCAGACCCCCCAGGTGCTGGCCGGGCCCTTTCATCCTGCTGGGGAACCAGCGTAAACGAGCAGTCCGCCGGGCGCCAGGACGGGGAGAAGAGCAGGCACGGACCCTTTCAGTCCGCGCTGCGGAGGAAGTTAGAGTCAGTCTCCCTGGGCAGGCCGGAGGGCTTCCCAGAGGCGGTGACGCCGGTTACACAGGATGAATGGGGGTTGTGGAGTACATGGGGCGATGGGAGGATGTTTAAGCCAGAGGGAACGGCAGCCACGTACAAAGGAGCAGCAGCACTGATCAACCAGCAGCTGGGGGACTGAGAAAGTTGCCATTTCTGGAGAGGAGGGTCAGGGAGGTAGGAGGGGCGGGGCAGCCAGGTGAGGCTGGCGAGGGCCTCAGAGGCTGAATCACAGAGTGCTGCTAGCTGGAGATGACTTAGAGGCTAAACAACAACCTTCAAGAGCGTGCTTCATACTCTGAGTCGTGGTTCTCAGCATCAGGGTTGGGCATACAGGTGTCTTTAGATGAACCATGAGCTGTGTTTCAAGCTCTCTGTCACTAATTTTTAAATACCACGTTTGTGAGAGAACTCCTTATTTTATAAGTTAGGGCAGACTGGAGGCCACTCATTGTTCACTCTCCCTCGGTCACATTCCCTTTTGCGTCCCTGCGGAGGGGTGAGGTACGGCCAGTGTCCAGGACTCACATATGACCCACAGCCGGGTCTGTCCTGCCAGAGCCTTCAGTGGCCCCGGTGCTGACGTTCCACTGATGGTGGCAGAGGTTAGGGCTTCACTGTCCCTCAGAATGTCTGGAATCCTACGGTAATCTGGGCACACCAAAGGAATATGCCAGGCTTGCAACTGTGTCACGGTCTCCAGGTGGGGGCGCCCTGGGGCCTGGCCAGCAGGAGGCCAGTGGTCAGGCAGGGGAGGGCTGGATGAGGCCTTGTCTTTATTTCACCAGTGTTGAGGATTTAAGGTTGGTCTTGCTGCTGTATCAAAAGACTCAAAGGTGTGGATCAAACCAGAGGAAGGGAAGCTGGTCGGCAGTGATCCAAACACACCCCCAGGCCAGCAGGAGAGCTGCACGGCCACCCCCTGAGAGCCCCAGTGCTAATGTGCGTCCCCTTGGCCGCAGAGGCACAGGCTGAGAGGAAGGACGGTAGCCACCCCGTCCACGTGGACAATTGTATCCTGAACGCCGAGGCCCTCGTGTGCATCAAGGAGCCCCCTGCCTACACCTTCCGGGACTTCAGGTGCCAGTGGTCCTCAGGTCCCCAGGGCCCCATGCTTTGCTCCCTCCTCCAGCACATGCATGCTTGGGACCAGCTCTTGCCAGAGTCCAGGACCCTCTGGGTTGGAAATCAGACAATATGGGAATGGATACAGTGTAGCGGGAGAACAGAATGGAGAGAGGAGGACGTGGTTCAGAGAAGGGCATGGTGGGTGCTCAGGGCTGAGGGTCGGGAGGCGGGAAGGTCAGGAGTCCTGTTCGTGAGACTTAGAGAAGGTTCTGGAAAGCTTTCTTCCTATGAAAGGCCCCGCCCTCCAGCTGCTGGCTGGGAGCACTTGGAGGTGAAGGCACTGGAGCTGTGGGTTTTCTCGGGGGCGGGAGGAGGAAGTTGGTGTTGAGATGCTCTCTGCCTTTCCCAGCGCCATTCTTTATCTGAACGGAGACTTCGATGGAGGAAACTTTTATTTCACTGAACTAGATGCCAAGACCGTGACGGTGAGTGCACCCGTCTGTGGGAGACAGAAGCCCTCAAGGTACAGTGGGCAGAATGGCCGGCTGGCCTTCCTGGTAGCCAGCACTCCCCTCCCCAAACCAGGAGGCCTCCAACCCGTCACCTTTTCTCTTTAGTGCTGGGCTTTGGGCAGCCAGGTAGAGGAGCCATCCCCCTAGCCCGACCTGAATGGCCCCATGTCCCTTCTGAAGGCAGGTTCCAGTCTCTGACCTGTGCACCTGCCTCGCTGTCCCCTTTAGGCAGAGGTGCAGCCCCAGTGCGGAAGGGCCGTGGGATTCTCTTCCGGCACAGAAAACCCGCATGGAGTAAAGGCCGTCACCAGAGGGCAGCGCTGTGCCATCGCCCTCTGGTTCACTCTGGATGCTCGACACAGCGAGAGGGTGAGAGCAGCTGGTGCCGCCATGGCCTGTTCCTGGCGGGGCCCCTGTTCTGCTTCCTCCTTCCCCAGTCCCACTGCCGATGCTTAGACGGGAAAGAAACGCTGGACCCCTTTTCTGCTTCCTCCTTCCCCAGTCACACTGCCGATGCTTAGACGGGAAAGAAACGCTGGGCCCCTTTTCTGCTTCCTCCTTCCCCAGTCCCACTGCTGATGCTTAGATGGGAAAGAAACGCTGGGCTGGGGGTTCCAGAGAGACTCTTCACTCTGGCACTGTGTCACCATGGTCCCCAGCCCTTCCTTCCTTGTCAGTAGGGCTCCAGGTAGGGACCTGGGGGGACAGGATAGGGGTGACCCTAGTTCTCGGTCCCTCACTGGGTACCATCTCTGCTACCTCTGCCCACACCTGCTAGGAAGAGGATGAGCTCGGAGGCCACAGAGGAAGCACCTTCTTGTTCTCCAGGAAGTAGCACCTAGGCGATGGTGAGTACCTGGTCCAGAGGCCTCTCTGAACAGCCAAGGGTTTGTCCTTGCAGGACCGAGTGCAGGCGGATGACCTGGTAAAGATGCTCTTTAGCCCAGAAGAGATGGAACTCCCCCACGAGCAGCCCCAAGAAGCCCAGGAGGGGACCCCCAAGCCCCTACAGGAGCCCGTCTCCAGCAGTGAGTCGGGGCACAAGGATGAGCTCTGACAACTCCCATGGATGGTGATCAGACCCACACGAGAGACTCTGTCCTGCATCCTGGACTGGCCAGCCCCGGGTGAGGAGCAGTGGGAACCTAGGCCTGCCGCCCAGCTGAAGGGGCTCTGCTCATGGCCATCTGCATGGTGCTACTGCTCTTGGAGTGGACATGGTGGGATGGCCCTCTCCCCTCCGGCCTGACTGAGGGCTCAGGACACAGCCCTGGAGCCACTCTGGGGGCCCGCACAGGCAGCCACGTGACAGCAATACAGTATTTAAGTGCCTGTGTAGATGACCAAAGAATAAATGATTCGTGTTTTTTTTTTTACCTGGTGGTTTGTTCAGAGTGGAAATATGCCCATTGGCCCCAGAGGTCTCACTTGATGAAAATTGTTCTGGGCAGGACCCAGTGGCAGGCCCGGTGTGAGGAGGCCTGGTGCCACACCTGGCTTGGCCGCTTCCTGTGCAGCCTCAGGCCAGACGCTTAACCTCGGGGACCTCGGGGTTGTCATATGTACGAGGGGGACCATAATCCCTGGTCTGCCCACCTCCTGGGCAGTTGTGTGGCCCAGAGGCGGTATCGGATGTGACAGCGTTTTGTAAACTGGAACGCTCTGGGTGGATGGCAAGGATTATCTTTAATCCTTCTCTGGCAGCCAACACTGGTCAGCAGTGCCCTGGCGTGGTGCCCCCGTGTCGGCCACATGCATCCTGCTCTGCTGTTCGGCCGCTGGGTCCTCAGACTCAGGGTCTCCATGTGCAGGACAACACACATCTCTAGGAGGCAGAGTGAGAGATCTACAGCTTCAGCTCCTCTGGCCTCAAGCTCATCTCCCATCCTGGGCTTGAGAGGCAGGGGGGTCATGAGTTGGCAACCTGCAGTCTGAAAGCCCATTTATTCATTTAACCCATGTTTATTTATTGAGCGCCGGCTAAGTGTCTGATGCTGGGAACATGGAACCAAACAAAACAAGTCCCTGCCCTTGTAGAGCTTATACTTTAGTAAGGGAGACAGGTAGCAAACACATAAATGTATGTGTGTATGTGTGATCCTTTGAGGTAGATAAGAAAGCAAGTTAGACCCTAAGTGGGGAGCAGCAACAAGGAGGCCAGCCTGGTGGCACAGAGCGGACGAGGAGGGCAGCCAGTGAGGTCAGGGTCCTGGGGGCCCCAGGGGCCATAGGGAGCACCTGGACTTTGACTCAGTGGGACAGGAGCCCTTGGAGGATTTTGAGCAGGGAGTGGGGGCATCAGACTTATAAAGGCCTCAGTGAAGAATGTACATGGAAAATGGGCTACAGGAGCAAGTATGGAGACAAGGAGAGCATAGCAAAGGCTGCTGCATTGACCCTGGGGAGAGATGGAGGCAGTGTGGATTGGGTGTTGGCAGTGGAAAAGGTCAGGTTCTGGATCTCTTCAAAGTAGAACCAAAAGGGACTTCCCTGGTGGTCCAGTGGCTAAGACCCCGCATCCCCACATTCCCGACTTTGTAGGGGCCCGAGTTTGATCCCTGAACAGGGAACTAAGATCCCACGTGCCACAGCTAAAACCTGGCACAGCCAAGTAGATAAATATTCTTAAAAAATTTTTTAAGTAGAGCCAACAGGAGTCACTGAGGGGTTGGCTGGCACAAAAAAGAAGGAACAGCAAGGATTTAGCCTGAGCAGTTGAGGAAGTGGAGCCACCCTTTTCCCCATGTTGGGCAGACTGCAGACGAGAGGGCTATGGGCATGGAAATGAGGAATCTGGTTTTGTGTGTTTTGCTAAATTTGAAGAGCCTATTAAACAGAAGATTCCTGAATCTAGAGTTCAGGGAGAGGTGGAGGTAGGAGTTGACATTTTGGAGATTGCCATCAGCACATGGTGGGTGTTCAAAGCCAAGAAACAGGTCAGTGTAGACAGAAGAGGAGTCAGAAGACTGGGCTGGGCTGCAGGCGGCTGGAGGGCAGTGGGGTCCAACAGAGGACATGAGGGCCAGCCATGAGCAGGGAGCCAAGATGTCTGGTCCTGGAAGCTGATGAGAGTGTTTCAGGAAGGAGGGGGTGAGCAGCAGTGTCTAAAGCTGCTGAGAGGTTGAACAAGCTAAGAACCGGGAACCCGCTTTTGAATTTGGGGATGGATGTGGAGATCAGTGAGAACTTTAGCAAGAGATGTTTCAGTCATCTTTGAAGTGAGAAGGGAAGGAGAAAGTGGTGCTGGCCAGTGCAGACCACTCTTCTCAGGAATTTAGCTCTACTCGGGGGCAGGATGAGCTGGAGGGAGATATGAAGGAACAGTTGTTTTTCAAGTTGGGAGACAGTCTGTTCATGGGAACCATCCTGTAGGGACAGTCATTGGTGGCCTGTGTCCTGTTTGGATGACCCACTTGCCTAATGGAGAAAGGACCACGTTAATGGAAAGAACACCAACTTCACCCACATGCGGAGCTGGACGAGACTTTCACTTCCCACCACTTCCGGCTGTGTGATCTCTTGAGTGTGTTTCCTCACACACTCAAGGGCTATAACATGAGACTATAGCCCTTACCTCCTGGGATGGCTGAGAGTTATCAATGAGGGAATATTCACAGAGGGCCTGGCATGACGCTTGGCACACAGGAGATACTCAACATTACAGAAAACGAATCAGCCTGATTGTGGTCTTCCAGGAGTTTTCACCTCAAGGCAGATGAACGTCACAATTTCAAAGTGTGCTAAACCATAGAGAGCAGACTGTCTCAGTGTAGCTCATGCAAGGCCAGGTGTTTTCAGCGGCAGCAGAACTGGAATAAGTGCATATGGTTATGGTGGTGAGTCCTCCCAGCAGCAGGAGGTGATGGCAGGGTCCAAGCTAAGATTGCTTGGCCTGTGCATGTGACATACGCACACAAGCAGATCAGCACTGGGGAAGACTGCTTGAAGTGAAGGGAGAGCAGCCACGGGAGCAGGAGAGGGGACGGAGGCAACTCAGCAAACTCGGGGAAGATGTGGACATGGAAGACGTCTGTCTCGGCACTCAGGGCAACCAATAGAGCTCTCAGGAGGGGTGCCAAAGAGAGCCAGTGCTCAGGACTGTTTGGGGAGGAGAAGAGGGCACTGCCAGACACCCTCACCCTGGTTTAGTTGTTGTTCAGTCGCTAAGTCATATCTGACTCTTTGCAACCCCATGGACTGCAGCACGCCAGGCTCCCCTGTCCTTCACTATTTCCTGGAGCTCGCTCGAACTCATGTTCATTGAGTCAGTGATGCCATCCAACCATCTCATCCTCTGTCACCCACTTCTCCTCCTGCCTTCGGTCTTTCCCAGAATCAGGGTCTTTTCAGTGAGTCAATTCTTCGCATCAGGTGGCCAAAGGATTGGAGCTTCAGTATCAGTTCTTCCAATGAATATTCAGGGTTGATTTCCTTTAGGATTGACTGGTTTGATCTCCTTGCAGTCCAAGGGACTCTCAGGAGTCTTCCCCAGCACCACAGTTTAAAAGCATCAGTTCTTCAGTGCTCAGCCTTCTTCATGGTCTAACTCTCACATCCACACATGACTACTGGAAAAACTATAGCTTTGACTAGATGGACTTTGTTGGCAAAGTGTTATCTCTGCTTTTTAATACACTGCCTAGGTTTGTTATAGCTTTTCTTTCAAGGAGAAAGCATCATTTTAATTTCATGGCTGCAGTTACTGTCCACAGTGACTTTGGAGCCCAAGAAAATAAAGTCTGTCACTGTTTCCACTTTTCCCCCATCTATTTGCCCTGAGTTAGTCGTGGGACACAGAGATGAGGCTGGTGGTAGGGCCAGCAGATCTCTTAGTCCTTGAGAGGGAGGCAAAGGAACATGAGCCAAGTGCTGTGAAAGGAAATATGCAAAGAACATGATGGATCCAGATCAGAGCACCTGACCCTGCTGGAGCGGGCGAGACACTGGGGTGGCCACCCTGCTGGGTCACGTTGGGGTGGCCACGCTGTTAGCTGCACTGCTTTCTAGCTCTGCGCCTAGGGCAAGTCCTCTCCATTTTGAGCCTGGGATTCCACAGAAAAGTCAGACTCCAAGCTGGGAGGAGTTTGGCCAGCACCACCATCTGAGACGCCAGAGTTTCAGATGGTGGCTGCAGAGAATGTGCTGGATGGCAACCAACTGAGTCAGACCCTCTTAACTGGCAGGGGGAAAGGACCGGGGGAGGTGCTCCTGTGTTCCTCTGGGAGGGAGGCAGAAACGTCATCTTCACACCCATCAGTCAGTGGTCAGCACAGATCTGCCTACTAAGCACCCACCCCGCCAGGCACTGCCAGGCAGGAAGGGGCAGTGGGTCTTCAGCCACACAGGGTGAGAAGGCAGCCAACCTGCGCCCAGGGTGAGAGGGCACAAGGGCAGATTGCCCAGGGGGAACAGAGCATTCATTGGCCACAATTCTTCAGGCGTATTATGTTTTCCAAAAGCACTTCTCACCCATTTTGATCCTTCTACACTTCCTCATGATCCAGACAGATGAATGCTATTGTCTCTATTCTTCAGTTGGGGAACCAGGACCAGAGAAGCTAAGGGACTTGCCTAGCATCACACAGCTTTTCAGTGGCAGAGATAAAGCTAGTACCCCTAAGTGTCTTGTAAGTGAAAGCACTTTTTAAACAGTGAAGTGTGATACCCCAGGGAATTTTCTCAGTTCAGTTCAGTTCAGTCGCTCAGTTGTGTCCGACTCTTTGCGACCCCATGAATCGCAGCATGCCAGGCCTCCTTGTCCATCACCAACTCCCGGAGTTCACTCAGACTCACGTCCATTGATTCCGTGATGCCATCCAGCCATCTCATCCTCGGTCGTCCCCTTCTCCTCCTGTCCCCAATCCCTCCCAGCATCAGGGCTTTTCCAATGAGTCAACTCTTCGCATCAGGTGGCCAAAGTACTGGAGCTTCAGTTTTAGCATCATTTCTTCCAAAGAAATCCCAGGGTCGATCTCCTTCAGAATGGACTTGTTGGATCTCCTTGCAGTCCAAGGGACTCTCAAGAGTCTTCTCCAACACCACAGTTCAAAAGCATCAATTCTTCTGCGCTCAGCCTTCTTCACAGTCCAACTCTCACATCCATACATGACCACAGGAAAAACCATAGCCTTGACTAGACGGACCTTAGTCGGCAAACTAATGTCTCTGCTTTTGAATATACTATCTAGGTTGGTCATAACTTTTCTTCCAAGGAGTAAGTGTCTTTTAATTTCATGGCTGCAGTCACCATCTGCAGTGATTTTGGAGCCCAAAAAAAACAAAGTCTGGCACTGTTTCTACTGTTTCCCCATCTATTTCCCATGAAGTGATGGGACCAGATGCCATGATCTTCGTTTTCTGAATGTTGAGCTTTAAGCCAACTTTTTCACTCTCCTCTTTCACTTTCAACAAGAGGATTTTTAGCTCCTCTTCACTTTCTGCCATAAGGGTGGTGTCATCTGCATATCTGAGATTATTGATATTTCTCCCAGCAATCTTGATTCCAGCTTGTGTTTCTTCCAATCCAGCATTTCTCATGATGTACTCTGCATATAGTTTCTAGTTAGCTCTTAATGGAGGCTCGAGTGAGTTCCTGAGCCTTGTTGCTCTCCCCACATGCCTGGGAGTTGCTGGATTGCAGGAGGCTGTGGGGGTGGCAGAAGCCCTGGGTGGAGAAGCTGCGCCTGGTTAGGGAACTCAACTCCAGAAGCAGGATCTGGATTCCCAAGGGATTTGGGACATGGGTGAGAGAAGGCCTTTGGGGTAGGAGAGAATGTTTTGGTAGAACAGACTCAAGACCACAAGTAACAGAAGGGATAAGAGTCTCCAAGGGAGATGTGAGCATCATTCTGGGTCATAAAGTGGGTCTGGTCCTGTGTGGGGAGGGCTCGGGGTGGGAGGCCAGCCAGGAAGAGTGAGCAGGTCCTGGGGGCAGCTGGGTGACCCTAAGCATCTCGCTTCCTATCTCTGATTCTCAGCTTTTCATTTGTCAGTGGAGGGCCTTGTAGTCCCTGGTCTCCCGGACTGTGTGGCCTTGAGGATCCTAAGGCTCAGAGACTTGACTCGGGTGCTACTCGGGACCAGAATGACTCCTGGATCCTCCTTACAGAGGAAGCCCTGTATAATGCTGGGAAAGGGCTTCCCTGGTGGCTCAGCCATGAAGAATCCACCTGCCTTGCAGCAGACACAGTAGACACAGGTTCCATCCCTGGGTCTGGAAGATTCCCCAGAGGAGGAAATGTCAACCCACTCCAGTATTCTTACCTAGAAAATCCCATGGACAGAGAAGCTTGGAGGACTACAATCCATAGGGTGGCAAAGAGCTGGACATGGCTTAGCAACAACAAAGGCTGGGAGAAGCCAAGCCCAGCCAAGAGAGGGCAGTCAGTCCTTCGGGAATAACTGCTGAGTGGCAGCCCCATGCAGGTAGCCCACACTCTCTCAAACACTGGGCAGCTCTCTGGGTAATTGCATGAAGCTAATTAGATTCCATAAATCTAATTCCATGATTTAGAGGTGAGGACACAGACTCCACAGCCAGGACGCTCAGGCCTGTTCCTCCTGGTGCTGCAAGAAAGGTGGGGTGTGGGCTAGACAGATCTGGAAAGATCTAGACAGATAGGAAAGCACCCTGACCCCGGCTTCCTAGCTTGGAGTAGGTCACCTCCTTCAGTCTCGGTTCCTTATCCGTGAAGGGGTGCCCACCGTGAGGGGTTGTCTACGATGAGAGGATTAAGGCCTAGAAACCCTTGCCCGGAGTCTCCACTCTGGGCGCCGGCAGTACGCTGCTCCTCGACGTCAGTCTCTCGCTGTCCGTGGTGGAGGGATCGGAATTAGGGACTGACTGTACCGTGGCTCTAGGCCTGGCTAGCTTTGGGGGACTCGCGCCCGCGGCCCCAGGACGGCCAGATCCACGTGGCTCGGACTTTCCAGCTCGGAGGACCGCGGTGGGCGGTGAGGGGGTGGGGGGCACAGTATGGGGAACCACAGGCCCAGCAGGGCCCACCGCCCCCTTGAGGGCAGGCCCCTCCCCCAGTTGGCAGCCGCGGGCCGCGGGCCATACCAGGGCCCACGCCCCGGCGGGCTCACAGGGCAGCATTGTCTGCAGCGCCTGGCACCCTCTCGTTTGCATAGCCACGTGAAGAATGCGAGGGAGCGGGCGGGGCTGCCCCTGCGGAGGGGTTCTGGGTGGAGGGTGCCCGGAGCCCAGGGTCGGCGGCAGGACCCTGCCTTCCCCCAGCACAGCAAGGGGAAAGGCGAGGCGAGTGGGACGCTTGCGTAGGAGGGGGTGCGGGGGCGAGGGGGAGCCGGCGGGAGCGGGAACAGGATTGTGACATTCCCCGGCACCCACGCCTGGCGAGCCGAACTGAACGTGAGGGGATTGCTAATGAGGTCGACAAGAGTTAAACATTCCCTTGCTCCAGAGGGCTGAGCTGGGAATGGAGAGAGGAGGGGAGGGGGGGCCTCTCGGAGGGGGCAACCTGAACCCCAGGAATGTGCAGAGGCCACTGCTCCCCACCAGGTTGTTCTGGAGCTGGGGGCCAGGGCCTGGTGCCTCAGGCCCCAGCAGGAGTGTTAAGCCAGCCAGCAAAGGGATTAGCAGCCTGAGCAGTCTGCCCTCCTTCAGGCTGATGCCAAAGGTTGGTGATATCTCCCACCTCCCTGCCAGGCTCCTGGCTGGCTGGCGGCCAGCTCTGTCCCAGCCTTCATGGGTCTCTCTTCTTCCCCTCACCTCAGATCTCAAACAGACCCTGTTTGAGTGAGTCTGGCCCTCCCTTGTTTTGATACACATGGTCCCAGGGACCCAGGACCTCTCTCCCCAGCATCCCCTCCCCAGCCCAGTCTCTCCATAGCTGACCTCAGAACCTGCTCCAAAAAGTTCTCCTTGATGTCTAACCCTAGTCTTACCTC
The DNA here is from genome assembly GCA_006408695.1 of Aepyceros melampus. Lineage (NCBI taxonomy): Eukaryota > Metazoa > Chordata > Mammalia > Artiodactyla > Bovidae > Aepyceros > Aepyceros melampus. The sequence goes on along the minus strand of SJXQ01008239.1, from coordinate 137,191 downwards.
CTGCAAATTGGAATTCCATTCTCTTTCCGTCCTACGGCAGGGGACAGAAAACCCCAAGGGTCGGATCAACTGTGCGATGGCAACATCCATCATCTCAGGGCTGATGCTTGGGGTAGGAATGAGAAATTTAAGGCACTTCTATCAGTTTCTAAAGGGGTTCCCCTAGAGGAAAGGCCCTGAGAGCCAGCCCGGGTCACTCCTCCCAGCCCCTCCTTTCTCTATCCCTGGGGAGGAGAACCCACCTTGGCCACGCCCCACCCCACCCCCCACCCCCAGGGGGCTGAGCAGGAGGAGCTTTGCTGGGGACCTTGCCCTGGCTTAGGCGGCTACTGTGGGCGGGCCCCTGGCCTTTCCAGCCTGGGCCTCCCCCTGCATTCTAGAGCCTGGATCCGCTGCCTTTGCTGCTGCCACTGCAGGGCTGCCGCCTCTCCTCTTCAGCTTCTGACCACTTGTGGCACCCCACCCCCCACCCCGCTGCTCCTGTCACCTGGCCATGACCTCGGCACCCCCAGGGATCCTGGCCCAGCCCTGAGCCCTGGGACCCCCAGTCCCCTCCCTTGGCCATGGCCAACTCCGGCCTTCAGCTCCTGGGCTACTTCCTGGCTATGGGTGGCTGGGTGGGCATCATCGCCAGCACAGCCCTGCCGCAGTGGAAGCAGTCCTCCTACGCGGGCGACGCTATCATCACCGCCGTGGGCCTCTATGAAGGGCTCTGGATGTCCTGCGCCTCCCAAAGCACCGGTCAGGTGCAGTGCAAGCTTTATGACTCGCTGCTCGCCCTGGAAGGTAGGCCTCATGCACGCTGGGATGGGAGGCGGGAAGTGGGGGTGGCGGGCCCAGAGCAGGCTTTCCCACAGTCTGCCATCTGCCCTGGGCTGCACTCGCCAGCCCCTGCCCCCGTGCACTCGTGAAGAACCAGGTCAGCCTGTCCCCTGTCTGGGAACAGGGGCTCTAGGTTCTGGCAACTGTGGGTCCACATGCCAGCTCTGCCACTGTAACCTTGAAGGAGTCACTGACCCTCTCTGTCCTCATCTGGAAAGGGGAGGACTACGACTCTGCAGGACTCTGGGAGGGTCAGAGGAGATGACTGCCAGCACTCAGAGGGGCCGAGTCAAGACTCTTCCATCTGTTTCTCCCCACACTCTGTGCAGACACACTGTGTGCAGACACACTGTGTGCACATATCTGCTTGTCAGTCCTGCCACGTAGACAAGTATGCAGGCACTTGGGTGCACCTACACACACACACACACCCCGATTCAATGGACATGAACTTGAGCAAACTCCAGGAGATGGTGAGGGACAGGGAAGCCTGGCATGCTGCAGCCGATGGGGTCTCAAAGAGTCAGGCATGACTAACACAGACGAGCATATGCATGGACATGCTCGTCCACACACACGCACTTGAGTAGGCAGGTGAGATGTGGGGCTGAGTCTGACAAGTTGGCTCGTAAACAGACACCACTTTAGCTCTACCCTGGCTGGGAGCCCACCCACCACCCTCTGCCCAGGGCCCCACAGGCCTGGGCCAGGCCACTGTCATGTGGCCCCTGCCTCTGCAGACCAGACAGTCATCTGGCCTCCATCAGGGACCCAGATCCCCTGAGCTGCCCCTGGGCCCGGGACTGCCCCCAGCAGCAGGCATCCAGCTACCGTGGGTGACTCAAGGGGCAGAGGGAAAGGTGACCAGAGTCTGTTCCCTCCGCTCCTCCTCCTGCCGGATCTGAAAGGCCCCGGGAGAAGCTGCCTCCCAACCCCACTGCCTGCGAGGGCTGTGCCAGGCCCCACAGGGAGTCGCCTGGCCAGAAAGCAGCAGATGGGAGAACTCATGCCCCCCGTCACCACACACTATCCAAAGGACCCCGCAAGCGAGAGTGAGTGGTGGAGTTCACTGGTGTGGCTCAGCTCCGCACCCTGCTCTCACACCCTCCCCATCCCCTCACAGCTACCGCAAGTAGCACCTCCAGCTTCAGCTCCAGGCCCCCCCATCTTGGGCTCCTCCCACCCGCCTACTTCTCCCACCCCCGGCTCAGTCCCTCTCCCGCTCCACCCAGGTCACATCCAGTCAGCACGAGCCCTATGGTGGTGGCTGTGCTCCTGGGCTTCGTGGCCATGGTCCTCAGTGTCGTCGGCATGAAGTGTACCCGAGTTGGAGACAGCAACCCCATCGCCAAGGGCCGTGTCGCCATCGCTGGGGGTGCCCTCTTCCTCCTGGCGGGTGAGTGCCCAGCTCCTCCCCCATCATCTTGACCGTAGCAAGTGGCCCCATGCTGGGTGGCCATCTGGGGGCCGGAGCAGAGCTGAGACCTCCCTCCCCTGTCCGTAGGCCTCTGCACGTTGACGGCTGTCTCATGGTATGCCACCCTGGTGACCCAAGAGTTCTTCAACCCCAGCACACCTGTCAACGCCAGGTGAGTGCCAGGGCATGGCTTGAGCCAGGGGACAGGCTGGGCCTCTCGCTCCACCTTCTCTGAGGCTACTGGCCTTCGTCCAGCAGGGCACCTGGAGGGGAAACAAGGGACAGGCCCCAGGAGCTGTCGCTGAGAAGTTCTTTGGCGTGGGGAGCAGACAGCATGTGGCTGGGCCCTCCAACGGGGCGGGAGGCCTATGGAAGCCACTTCAAGGGTTAATGCCCTGGCTCTTGATTCAAATCCCAGCTCCACACAAGCTGTCTGTCTGACTGGCAAGTTCCTTAATCTTTCTGTGCCTGATTTCCTGTCCTGGAACATGTAGCTAGGACCAGGGACACAGCTCAGTGTGGTTGGGAGGGTTCTGTGAGACGGGGCAGGTAAGGGGCCTAGCACAGTGCCTGGGCTGTTATTTCTCTAGGAGGCACAATGACTTTGAGCCAAGAGATGAGGTTGGAAAAGTCTTAAGGGGAGATGGCAGAGCCCTTGCAGCCATAGGAAGCTTTCTTTTCCCCCTCTTGGGGTGGAAGGCAGGCCAATCCCTCTGGCTGTGGTGTGAGAATGATGGGGAATGGGCAAGGCCAGTAAGGTTCTGTTGTAGAGGTCCCGAGCAGAGGGCTTAGGGCTGAGGGGGCAGAGATATTTAGAGGCTAAATGGTCAGGACTTGTAAGGTCAAGGTGTGGGGCCAAATAGGGGCTCTGTGAAGGGACTGGCCCCTCCTCTTACCTCTCAGCTCTGCCAGGAGCAGAGAATGGGACAGTCTCAACCCCAGATATCCTAACAGACCTTAAGACCGGGGTGGAGGATGAGGAGAAATGGCTGGGTCATTGCAGTCTGGAAGGCTCCCTGGAGGAGGCAGCAATATGGAGAGGGGAGGAAAAAGAGACTTCAGGAGTAAGTTTCATTCCCCGAGGCTGGCAGCTGTAACCACGAAAACCTGCCAAGCAAGAGGTAGCGCCGCTCAGAGATGCCAGGCTGACACGCAGCCTGTCCCTTCAGCACTCCTCAAGGTTGCCGGAATTGCAGGCCCTGTGCTGGGCCCTGGGGACATGGACAAATCCGGTGCTGTCTGCCCTCAAGGTGCTCCCCGGGGAGCCCGACAAGCAAGAAACTGATCAGCCACCAAGTGAGAGTCAGCGCCAGGTGGCGAGCAAGGAGGGGTCAGGGAAAGCTGCCGGAGGAGGTGGCATCTGCACTGGGTCCTGGAGGCAGAGGGGATGCAGGTAGCGGGACACTCCAGCAGGGGGCGCCTCGGAACCAAAGGTGGGGAGACCTGGGCGCTGCAGGGGGGACGCGTCCCACCTAGCCTAGGGGCGGAGAGGCTGGAGTGCCAGATGGAGCAGGCAGAGGAGTCTGGCCTTCTCCAGAGGGCAGTGAGGGCCCAGTGGCGAGTCCCGTGGGCCAGACCATGACCAAGAGAGGTGGCTGGACTGCCCCGTTCCTCCCCTCCCTGACGGCCTGGCGGGCACCCCCCCTTCACACCCCCTTGCACTGGCCAGAGGAGCAAAGAGGCCTGAGGTTGCACGGAGCAGAACAGCCTGGACCTGGGTCGCTCTGGGTCAGTGGTGTTGATGTGTTGGGACAGGGGCTGAAGGATGTGTGTTCATCCTAGCTTCCCCAGATGTGGGTTCACCCCAGCTTCCCCAGAGAGCCTGAGGAGGCTTGTGAGGCCCCAGCCTCAGCTCCCCGCGCCCTGCCCACACGCCACTCTGCCGGCGGAGGCTAGGAGCCCCCCGGGGGAGGTTGGGGCAGGGCGGGGCTAGGCACAGTCACACCTGATGGTGTCCTCCACCCCTCGCAGGTACGAGTTCGGCCCGGCCCTGTTTGTGGGCTGGGCGGCTGCCGGCCTGGCCCTGCTGGGTGGCTCTTTCCTCTGCTGCACGTGTCCGGAGCCCGAACGAGCCAACAACAGCCCACAGCCCTACCGGCCAGGCCCCTCCACGGCTGCCCGAGAGTACGTCTGAGCCTGCCCAGCACCTGCCGGCCCGTGCAGCACCCTGGGTGGGGCCAGGGGGGCTCAGGGGGTCCCCCAGGTCCGTTAGGGCTCTGAGCAGCTTGTCCCCAACCTAGGCACCCAGTCTGGGTTCTGAGACTCAGACCCAGACATTCAGAGAGAGGCGGGAGGCAGGCCTCAGCCCTCCTGTGCCGCTGGGGCCGGGGCCAGGTACTAGCAGGGACTTGTCCACACCCCAGCCAGCTGCAGTTCCTTTCATGGCCGCTTACTTACTCATCCACCGGTTGAGGGAGGGGCTACTCTGTGCTGGGCCTGGAGGACGCAGCAATAAAGACGCCCTGGGGGTGGCCAGAGCCCATTGTCCCCCTGGCCCACGGGGCTTCTCACAACCCCAGGAAGGAAGTAGCGCCAGGATGACACTTGTCCCCGATTACACACACAAGGAAGTGGGTTCAGAGAGACCAGGAGGCGTGGCCCTGCTGCCTCTGAATTCAGGTCTTCCAGCATGCCTGGGGCTGCATGGACACTCACACAGATGGCTGAGCCAGGCCATGTCACCCCTGCCCCAGAAATGGGCTCCCGCCTCAGGGCCGCTGTGAATTGCACTTGCCCGTCCCCGGGTCTGGGCCTGAACCCCACAGCCCCTGCCCCAGCCCCACTGCCCTCTGCTCAGCCCACTAACTAGCTCTCCTCTCTTTTGACTTTCAGACCAGTTGTTAAATTGTCCGCCTCCACCAAGGGCCCCCTGGGTGTGTAATGTCCAGGTCCCCAGCCTGGCTCTGCCCCACCCCCGCCTCGCAACACCTAGACTATGTGCTTGATATTTTTTTTGGAAAGAAAAGTGAACATCCAGCTCTGAGTGTGGTGTCATTTGATCCATCTCTGGTATGGCAGAGCTGGACCCTGGGCTCGTTGGGCCCAAAGACGGGGAGACAGGCCCAGTAAGGGCTACACAGCACATGCAAGCTGGTCAGGATCCTCCCTGACTGGCCTCGGGTTGGCACCAGCACCTCCTTGGTCAGAGACGCAGCCCTGCTGCTCTGGCTGTCCTGGAGCCCTCCTGGGAAAGGGGGTGATCCCAGGGAGGCCCTCTCACTTGGTGCTGGGGGTCAGAGCCGGATGAGAGCACACCGAGGAGGAGTTGGCTCCTGGAGAAGTGCCTGAGGGAAGGACGTTAGGGCCTTGCAGGAGTGGCGGAAGCTCTGCTCCCAGCCCAGTGCTGCCACTTCTCCCACAGCCAAACCCCTCTTCCTCTCCAGTCTGCTGAGACCCCACCGTTCCTGCCCTGGAACCAGAGTGAGGAGGGGCAGCCTGAGGCTGCTTGAGACAGTAGCTGGAGCTGTGGCCTCACACAGGGCTGTGGGCAGAGCTCGGAGGGCTTTGGGTCTTGAAGTACAGTTACCACCTCCTTAGTACAGAAGCAAGTGTGTGCGCGGGCTTAGTCGCTCAATCGTGTCTCACTCTTTGCTACCCTTTGGACTGTAGGCTGCCAGGCTCCTTTGTCATAGGATTTTTCAGGCAAGAATACTGGAGTGGGTTGCCATTTCCTTTTCCAATAGAAGCAAGAGACGTCCTCAAAGGAATGTAGGGAAAATGAGCCCCTGCCCCCATGCTTAGGTGTTGCCCACCCCAGACGTCCTCCCGGGACCCTGGGTCTCTCTCTGGCCTCTGCCCTCTGTCTCTCCCAACCAGAAGGAGCTGACCACAGCTCTCGGAAAGAACTGTCCCTTGCCTTCCCCTGCCCTCCTCAGCCAGTTCTCCCCTGGCTTCCTCCACCATCCGTCCAGTGCCATCTCCCACTCAGCAAGAGCCCAAGGACGCAGCTCAACCGTCTCCCCCCGACATGCCTCTGAGAGGTGAAGTAAGACGAGATGATCGTCTGGCTCCAGGAGAAGGGAGGGGAGAAGCAGACGGCAGTGCTGCTGGGGGATCGTCCACGGGCGGCCTGGCCTGGCAGCAGCTGCGCGTACGTGGGGGAGCCTGAGGGGCTAGAAGGGGTGGGTGGCTGCGCCTAAATGGGTTCACCAGAGCCCTGCCTCTTGAACGAGGTGAGAGGTGAATGAGAGCCACGGCAGAGTCTCTCTTCGCACATTCAAGTCACCCGCGGAGCTGATGTCCAGCCCTCCCCGCTGCCTCCAGGCATCCCAACCTAATGGACTTGAGGTGGCCATGTGGTGGGCCTGGGCACCAAGGTCAGCACACTGAAATTCTGCACTTCTGTGAGGCCTCAGAGCCTCTGTGAAGCTCGGGGCTGTGACAGCCACGTTTCTTGCCCCTCTGAGGCAGTCTCAAAAGGCAGAAAGGAAGCCCCTCTCCCTCTGCCTTTCCTGAGACCAGGCTCTTCCGTGAGAACACCACACCCTCCCGGTAAATAAATAAACCCCTTTCCACTGAAACGGTTTTGAATTTGACTTCTGTCACACACAGCCGTGGGTTGTCTCTGGTGGTTCAGGGACCACCAGAGGCTTGGGACTTGGTAGGAAAATGTTGGGATAGAGTGTGCTGGCTGCTTCAGGGATGGGCTGTGAGGGAGACAAGCACCAGCCCAGCGGGTGGCCCTACAGCCGGGCAGGGGCAAAATTCACTGTGATCCTTTGTGAAGGGAAGTCTTTTGTGCCCCTAGCTGAGACTGGACAGGTGCAGAGTCAGACGACCGCTCACCACCAGTGGGTCCTGGCAGTGGGAGGATGCCTGGAAGAGTTGAGTGTGTAGCTAGAAGAGTTTGGGAAGCCGGATCAAATGTTTACATCACAGTCACCTTGTCTGCCAACCTGTGACAGGGTCAACTGTCCAGGCCTCCTGTTTCCTATCCCAGCCGCAAGGCCAAGGACTGAGAGGAGACCCAGGTAGGTTGTGCTGTTATTATTTTACTAGCAGACTCCTTTCAAGGATGAAATTAAGTATTAGTTGCTCAGTTGTGTCCGACTCTTTACAATCCCATGGACTGAAGCCCTCTAGGCTCTTCTGTCCATGGAATTCTCCAGCCAAGAATTACTGGAGTGGGTTGCCATTCCCTTTTCCAGGGGATCTTCCTGACTTAGGGATCAAACCCACATCTCCTGCATTGCAGGCAGATTCTTGACCGTCTGAGCCATCAGAGAAGCTAAGAATGAAATTGACAGGCCATAAAATATGGTTTGGGGAGGGATATATCTGTGCCCTCAGCCTCGAAGGAAATCCAGAGTACCATGGTAACAGATGTTCAGTGAAGGGATGTGAACCAGGTGCTGGAGTATCTGACCAGACACTCATCTATTGCCTGCGTCTGAGAGTATAGATAGGAACTGAGTACTAGATGATGTCAAGGAATTAAGGTTAATTTTGTGTTATATATTATTCATTTTATGTGATAATGACACTGGTTATCCTTTTTAAGCCTTGCCTGTCAGACGTGCACGCTGAAACAATGTAATAGTTGGGTTTTCTTTAAAAATACTCTAGGAATAGAAAAGTCAGAGGCAAGGAAAATTTATAAAATAAGATTGGTAAATGCCAGTGGTACTTAAGGGTTCACTCTGTTCTTCTGTGTGCATTTGAAAATGAAAAAAAAAAAAAATCAAAAGGTTAAAAATACATCGTTAAGTTTTGCTGGTTTGTAATTTTATATACTTTCCATTGGAATAAAGGTGATGAAGGCTCTTGTCACTCAAAGCAGAGTCTTCCGGCCACAAGCATCACATCACCCAAAACCTTGTGAGAAGTGCAGAATTTCAGGCTCCACTCCAGACTAGGAGAAACAGATTCAGCATTTTCAGATCTCTGGGTGATTCTGGAGCATTTCAGAAAGGCAGGTGTAGGCTAGTGAGAGCTGTGTGTTGCTTCTCCTTTTCTGGAAGAGAATTTCAACTAGCTACCATTGAAAAACTGGATATGAAAGTGGTTCAATTTAATATTTTGTCTAGAGTTGGGAAGATTGTGGGGAACACAACTAACCCTGATCCAGGCAAAAACTGGACATGAAGAACAGACAGCACCCAAAGAAGTGCTTCCTGACCATCTCTCCTCCAAGAGCACATAAAACTAACACTTAGTTCAATTTATGAGAATACTGCAGGCAGTTTTATTCTGGATACTATATAGTCTTGTTAAAAACAACTGGAAATGTGGAGGAAACAACCACTTTGCGGAACAGCAGAAATTACCATTACGTTGTAAATCAGCTGTGAGTGAGTGAAAGTTGCTCAGTCATGTCCAACTCTTTGCGACCCCGTTGACTATACAGTCTATGAAATTCTCCAGGCCAGAATACAGGACTGGGTATTATTAGTTCCTTCTCCAGGGTACTGTACTTCAAATGTACATCAACTGTTAATCAACTGTCAGTTCAGTTCAGTTCAGTCACGCAGTCGTGTCTGACTCTTTGCGATCCCATGAATCGCAGTACGCCAGGCCTCCCTGTCCATCACCAACTCCCGGAGTTCACTCAGACTCACGTCCATTGAGTCTGTGATGCCATCCAGCCATCTCATCCTCGGTCGTCCCCTTCTCCTCCTGCCCCCAATCCCTCCCAGCATCAGGGTCTTTTCTAATGAGTCAACTCTTCGCATCAGGTGGCCAAAGTACTGGAGCTTCAGTTTTAGCATCATTCCTTCCAAAGAAATCCCAGGGTTGATCTCCNTGATGCCATCCAGCCATCTCATCCTCGGTCGTCCCTTTCTCCTCCTGCCCCCAATCCCTCCCAGCATCAGGGTCTTTTCCAATGAGTCAACTCTTCGCATAAGGTGCCCAAAGTACTGGAGCTTCAGTTTTAGCATCATTCCTTCCAAAGAAATCCCAGGGTTGATCTCCTTCAGAATGGACTGGTTGGATCTCCTTGCAGTCCAAGGGACTCTCAAGAGTCTTCTCCAACACCACAGTTCAAAAGCATCAATTCTTCGGCGCTCAGCCTTCTTCACAGTCCAACTCTCACATCCATACATGACCACAGGAAAAACCATAGCCTTGACTAGACGGACCTTAGTCGGCAAAGTAATGTCTCTGCTTTTGAATATACTATCTAGGTTGGTCATAACTTTTCTTCCAAGGAGTAAGTGCCTTTTAATTTCATGGCTGCAGTCACCATCTGCAGTGATTTTGGAGCCCAAAAAAACAAAGTCTGACACTGTTTCTACTGTTTCCCCATCTATTTCCCATGAAGTGATGGGGCCAGATGCCATGATCTTCGTTTTTCTGAATGTTGAGCTTTAAGCCAACTTTTCCACTCTCCTCTTTCACTTTCAACAAGAGGCTTTTTAGCTCCTCCTCACTTTCTGCCATAAGGGTGGTGTCATCTGCATATCTGAGGTTATTGATAATCAACTGTACTTCAGTAAAATTTTTTTAAAAAGAAAAAAATTGTTAAGGAAAGGGTAAACAGCTCTTGAGAGCATCAGAGGACTGACACAACGCTATGGAGTCGCAGATTCCAAACCTGAAGCACCGCCACTCCCCCTCTGTGTTGGTGGCCCATGTGGTTGCCACAAAGCTGAAGAGTCCTTGGTTGGCGGGTTTGCAGACATATAAGGGGATTGAACAAACAAGTAAATTTGTCATTGTTTAGTCGCTTATTCATATCTGACTTGTGACCCCATGGCCTGTAGCCTGCCAAGCTCCTGTGTCCACGGGATTTCCCAGGCAAGAGTACTGGAGTGGGTTGCAATTCCTTCTCCAGGGGATCTTCCTGACTCAGGGACCGAACCCTCATCCCCTGCATTGCAGGAGGATTCTTTACCACTGAATCACCTGGGAAGCCCAAATAAGTATATACACGGGAGGTAATTGGAGCCAGTCTTCTCAGTCAGAGAATGGATTTACAGAGTTAGAAAGGGGGAAGACTAGAATAAATCTTGAGGCATTGGATTGGAGTTGGAGGTACGCAGATAAACATATAGCTTTTAATATATGTAGATAAATGTAGAAATACAGCTGTATACATACACAGAGCCTTCTGTAACCACAGACATGGAACTGGAAATATGGAGAGCCCACTGTACTACAGTATTTTATATAAAAGACTTGAGCATTCAGGGATTTTAGTATGGTTGTGGTTGGCAAGGGAAGGGGTGGACAGGTGTGGTTCTGGAACCCATCCTGAATGAGTACCAAGGGCTGACTCTACATCCTCTAGACAGGCCAAGAAGCAATGACTCCGAAGGGCAAGCTCATATCTTGATTTCTGAATACCACGCAGAACCCTAGGGAGATTCAAGGAAAATACAAAATAAGCTTGGAGCATCTTGTTCCAGAAAGTAAGAATGTGCTCAAGGAATGATGGAGATGTGTCTAAAGGATTCAGAAACCAGATTAAAGGGATCCCTCTGATTTTATCTGGAACAATTTGATCATCAAAATACATAGTGACAGTAATAATTTTAACTCTGTGAATAAAAATAAGAATCCACTTGTTCCTAGAGATATGAATAATTAAATAAGTGGGGGAAAGGAAAAGCTTTACAGTAAAATGGCAATACGTGTAATTTATTAACTAAGAAATACAAAATACTTAATTTTGCAATGGTAAGCACAGTGGACATATCTTAATCAAGGGATAAGAGTTAATACCACCAGTAATGAAACAAGACAAATGTAGGTGACTCCCAAGATAGAGATGGAAGCTTTGAACTCACCTGTGATGAAAACAGAATCATTCACCTTCATTTTTGAAAGACGTTTTTGCTGAGTATGAATTTTAGGTTGACTCCTTCATCCTTTTGCAGCACTTTGTAGATGTCACGCTAGTGTTTGCTAGTGTTTTCTAGCCTACATAGTTTTTAAATCAGAAGTCTGTAGTTCATATTGCAGTTCCTTTGTTTCTCTCTGGCTGTTAGTCGTATTTTCTGTCTTTGTTTTTCTTAAATCTGACTATGATGTGCCTAGATGTATTTTTTTCCTTTGTGTTCATTTTGCTTCACGTTTTCTCAACTTCCTGGATCTGTGATGTATTAACTTTCATTGACTTTGGGAAAGTCGCAGCCATTATTTTTTCAAATGTTTCTTCTGCAGCATTTTCCCTGTCTTCAGCAGCTACTTCAGTCACATTCTGGATATCATGTCACAGTTTTTCAGTGGTCTGTCTTCCCCATGTGTTGGTTTGTATAACTTCTACGACGTATCTTTAAGATCAGGACGTTTTCCTTTGCTGTGTCATCATTTGATGAGCACATCTAAGCAATTCTTCACTTCTGCTGATACCTTGTGCTTAGTTTGAGACTTGGAATCCAGAGTTTTTCTTAGTGTTACTGAGCCTTGGCATTCAATACTTCCTGCATGCTGGCACCAAAGGAAATCTCTCTCCATGCTCTTGTTCCTTCCCCAGAAACAGCTTGCCATTGCTCGCTTTGTGACACAAGGCTCATGTTGGTGGCAGAGGTGTTCTCAGTTCTGCTCCAGCCTTAGTCATAGACAGGCCCTGTGTACCTGAGCATCTGACCCCTGCCTTGTGATGACAGTGGGTCTTAGGTGGGAGTTTCCTGCCCTCCCATCAGGAAACAGACTTCTGTTTTGTATCAATTCAGGATCTTAGTAGCAAGTTTCCTATTTTTCTCTAGTGTCAGGCAGTTTTTGCTTCTACCCCAGCTCAGAGGTAGGCAACCTTGATTTAGGACTTCTTACTTTGCTTTTCATTCCTTTTGTATCTCCTAATATTTCAATTAGGATCATTATCTTTTGCTTGTTAATGCCCATCTGCTGCTTGTGAGTGTTCTTCTTATTATCTTTAAATGTCTTTTTTTTTTTTTCACCTTCATATCCTACTGTATATGGAATCCTAGGTTGGCAATTATTTTCTTTCAGGTCACTGAAGATATTTTTCTACTCTGAGACTATCATTTTACTATTTTTCTGGCATCTATTGTTTCTGTTTAGAAATATCAGCTTAAATGCCACTTCTCTGAAAGTAATCTTTTTTTTCTCCCTGGCTCTTTGTAATATAGTCTTTTGCCATTTAAAAAAAAATTGTGGTATCATTTTTGATGTGTTTAGATGTGGATTTCTTTTTATTCAACCTCTTTGGGATTCTTGACTCTTTTGATGTCTGCCCCTCTCCCCACCCCAGTCATTTCTGATTGAGTCTTAGTCATTATCTCTTCAATTTTTTCTTTTTCTTTCTTCTGTGGCTACAATTACAGACTGGTTGATTTCTTACTATATTCTCTATCTCTTATCTTTTCTCCTCTACTTTCCACATTATTCTCTGTATTTCATGAGAAATGATTTCCTTCAACTATCTCTCAGTTAATTTTTATTTTTTGACTGCACTGCATGGCTTGTGGGATTTTCATTCTCTGACTAGGACTAAACCCAGGCCCTCAACAGTGAAAGCGTGGAGTCCTAATCACTAGACCACCAGGGAATTCCCTTTTTATCTTCAGCTTTTAAGTAGTTTCTGAACCTGTCTATTGACTTCTTTGGTGTATTGTATTTTTATAGTCTCACATTTCCATCTGGTTAATTTTTAAAAATCTGCTGTCAATTTACACAGTTTCTGGTTCCCTCCTTTATTAGTTTGCCAGGGCTGCTATAACAGAATAATGTATGATGGGTGGCTTAGACAACAGAAATTTATTTCCCCACATTTTTGCAGGCTGAAAGTTCAAGGTGTAGGTGTAGGCAGAGTTACTCTCTGAACACTCCATCTTTAGATTGTAGAAGTCTGTCCTCTTCTGGTGCCTTCGTGGTCCTTCCTTGTGCCTATGTCTTAATCTCTTCTTATAAGGACACCAGCTATGTGGATTAAGCCTCATGTCCATGATCTCATTTAACCTTATCTTTTTAAAGACCCTATGTTCAAATAGCGTCACATTGGAAAGTACTGGGGGTTAGGATTTAAATATATGAATTTGGGTTGGAGAGAGTCACAATTCAGCCCATAACACGTCCTAAAATTTTCGAGTGTCTTTTATCTAATGAGGCAGTAAACATAGTTGCTTTATATTCTGTGTCTAATATTTTTGGCCTCTGGGCTACCTATGGGGCTTTTCCCACCGTCTGCTGCTTCTACCTTCTACTAGTCCTTGTTCGTGATGACTTGTCTCCTGTAGACCTAATCATCTCTGAATGTATGCTTGATTTGGCATCTGTAAAATATTTATAGAAATAATTCAAAGCTTAGGATTACATTATTTTCCACAAATATTTTACTTGCTTTAGCTGGGTGCCTGCAATTCAGGATCACCTTTATTGAAGTCTAGGGCTTGAGATCTCTGGGCCCCTATATGACTCCAAGTCAGGTGGCAATCTATGTGAGGGTTGGTTAATTTATTACCATGGTAAGCATTCAAAGTCCTCAACTCAAAGCATGGGGTAATACACGAGGGTTCACATGCTCAGTGGGCCCTCTAGCAGTTGCAACTGCCTCTTCCAGGCCAGCAAACTTAAGCTTCCAGGTAAGCACCCAGGCACTGCTATCTCGTCTAGATTTTCAAACACATCCAGGGGAAAGGAAGCTCTGAAAATCACTTACTTTTCTACACTTTCATACTCTCCTGGACCTAGCCTAATAGTTTGTATCTTAATCTCTTAAAGCTTAAAAAATTATGTATTTTGCCTAGTGTTTTTTTTTTGGTGGAAATTTTGCTTTATTTCAGTTGCCAGCAACTAGGGTGGCTCAGAGGTTAAAGTGTCTGCCTGCAATGCAGGAGACCCGGGTTCGATCCCTGGGTCAGGAAGATCCCCTGGAGAAGGAAATGGCAACCCACTCCAGTACTCTTGCCTGGAGAATCCCATGGAGGGAGGAGCTTGGTAGGCTACAGCCAGGGGGTCACAGAGTCGGACATGACTGAGCGACTTCACTTCACTTCACAGGATGGGAGTGTGGAGGCTCGTCTCTCCATGGGATTCTCCAGGCACTAAAACTGGAGTCAGTTGCCATTTCCTTCTACCGGGGTTCCAGAGGTCGAACCTGTGTCTCGTCTCCTGCATTGGCAGGCGGGTTCTTTGCCACTAGCATTACTTCTGTTTACAGGCTGTTTTTTCATCTTTAGTCCTGTATCTTCAAACATTTGCTCTAAAAGCTCTGTCTAGGAGATCTGCTGCCAGGTCTTTCTCACGGATGGTTTCTGCTGGTTTCCTTCCCTTTGATTGAGCCGTATTCTCCTCTTTGTATGCCTTATGATTTGTTATTGTCATTGAAAACTTGATATTGAGACTAATAATGTAATAACCCTGGAAATCACATTTCTCTCTTCTCCAGGGTTTGCTGTATTTTTATTTTCTTTTACTCTAGGCTGTATCTGTACCAAGGATCAGCTTAAGGTGTAAATTCAAGGTATCTTCAGGTCATTTCTGAGCTGTCTCCCCACTCCCACCCTTTTGGCATGTGAAGTGACTAACTCCCCCCGACCCTTGTTTGTGGGTGCTTTTTGATTGTCCTTTACCAGCTTTTTTTTTTTTTTAACCACTTCCCTGGTGGCTCAGAGGTTAAAGTGTCTGCCTCCAATGCGGGAGACCCGGGTTCGATCCCTGGGTCGGGAAGATCCCCTGGAGAAGGAAACGGCAACCCACTCCAGTATTCTTGCCTGGAGAATCCCATGGACCGAGAAGCCTAATAGGTTACAGTCCACGGGGTCGCAAAGAGTCGGACACGACTGAGCGACTTCACCTTCACCTTCACCTTACCAGCTTTTTATATTCCCTGAAAGTCCCTTCAGCTGGAGGGGAAAGGCTTGCAACAATGAGGGTAGGTGCAACAACAATGACTGCTATCTTTGTGTTTGCACCTCCTTGATCAGAAACAGCTGATTGACTACCATCAGAACACAACCCCAGTATGGAGGGACAGGGTCTTTACTGCTCCCTTTGGCTGCTGCAAGGTATGTGCAAGGTGCTCCAGGAACAACTGCACGCCTTCGGGCTGAGCTGGGTAGTCACTGCTGAATGAAGAGCCAAAATCCCCAATTAATCTCAGTTTACTATATGTCTTCCCTGGATGTTGCAAACCTTCAAAATAGTTACATCAGACCAGGGTACTTGTTGAGATTACGGGGACAGATTTCTGGTGCTTCATCCTCAGTCATCTTCCCAGAATCCTTTCTCACCTCCTTACTTTTCTGTGATACTTATGTTAGTCTGGGTTCTCCAAGCAGTAGACTCTCACCCTCCCCACAACAGGATTAAAATGCGAGACGTTTACTATGGAAACACCTTTAAAAAAATGGGTAGGGGGCTGGGGGAGTCATCAAGCCTAAGTGAAGGAACACTGGGCTGAAGAATCACAGACTACCATGGAGCCTAAGTCAGTTAGCTCTTCTCTGAGTTCAACGTCTTCCAGGAACAGGGCTGTTTTAGAATCTCTGCTGAGCTTACTCACTGACTGGCTTGGGAGCACTTAGAAAGCACAGCCTCAAGGCAAACATGGTGGCGGATTTCAGAGCAAAGCATCTTGGGTCAGTTATACTGCCTGTAGTTAGAGGTTTGCAAGCCATACTCTTAGGGCCACCACAGTTTCAGTATACAGTGTTCAGAGCTCCTATCTAAGCTGATACTTAAAATTACTATAGTAACAGCCTACTGAGCACTAACTGACGCTCCAATACTTTGGCCACCTGGTGACAAAAGGCAACTCACTGTTAAAGATCCTGATGCTGGCAAAGACTGGAGGCCAAAAGAGAAGGGGGTGGGCAGGATGAGATGGTCAGATAGCATCACTGACTCAATGGACATGAATGTGACCAAACCCCAGGAGGTAGTGGAGGACAGAGGAGCCTGGCATGCTGAAGTCCATGGGGTTGCAAAGAATAGGGCATGACTTGGCAGCTGATCAGGACTCCCCCTGGTGGCTCAGACAATAAAGCGTCTCCTACAATGTGGGAGACCCGGGTTCAACCCCTGGGTGGGGAAGATCTCCTGGAGAAGGCAATGGCAACCCACTCCAGCATTCTTGCCTGGAAAATCCCATGGACGGAGGAGTCTGGTAGGTTACAGTCCATTGGGTCCCAAAGAGTTGGACACAACGGGGCAACTTCACTTCACTAGCAGCTGAACAACAAAACATAAGGTATTTTTCTTAGTTAATCTTCGCAAGAAACTTGGGAAGTAGGTACTATTTACCCTCTACTTTCATTGGTAGGACTGGAACTCAGGTTTTCTGACTGCAAATCACCTTTTCATCCTGGTGTCTCAAAATGATCTATGAAAACTGAATTTTATGCATAGGGTAAACGAGGCGTTTGGTTGCACCACAGAATCACAAAGCTCTTCTTGTTTGGCCCCTTCTCCCCCAACCCCACATAAACATGTTTCCTCATCCTAAACAAACTCTTCCTTCAAATTTGGTGTCTCTGGAGTGACCAGGACTCCCGGGCAGTCTTTTCATCCCAGTGTAACTGGCAATCAAATCCCTGTCACTCTCAAGAGCACCTATTTGGCTAACACATAAATTATACGTCTAACATTACCAGCTTATCTTGCCCATCCAGCGACAGCCCTCGTTTCCGTCATCCCACGTCTTCCCAGCCTGTTACTGAGCTTTTACTCTGTACCCTTGTAGACCTTCGGATGTATCAGGGAAAATGCAAACCAAAACACAAACAAGTATCTCTGCCCTTTACTTTCTGGCAAAGAGAATATGCACATGGACAAAAGTCAAGCAGGGAAGGGAGGTCAGATGTGGGCACAGACAGGCTGCTATTTTAAAGATTGGTCAGGGAAAGCCTTCCTAATCTTTCCCTGAAATAACAGAGGGAGAAAGCCATTTAGTTCCTAGAGGAAACAGTCTTCCTGTCAAGAAGTAAAGTAAAAGTCTTGAGTTGGAATATGCTGGCACATTCCAGGAAGAGAGCTGTGAGGCTGGTGTAAACCAGGGGGAAAGCAGTAAACGTGGAGTGGGGCCCACTGTGAAGACTCCTGTAGGGTGTTGACTTTTGTTCAAAAGTGAGACTGGAAGCTTTTGAACAGTTCTGAGCAGAGAAGTGACCCAGAGTCTGACAGTTTTTAAGAGGACTGGCTGGAGACAGGTGGGGCAGGAATTTGGTAGCAGGGAGCTCACCTAGCAGATGTAAGGATCCAAGTGAGAGACAAGAGGCCTGGACCCCTGTGGACAGAGGTGGTGAGAAGTGGTCCGATGCTGGCTGTATCAAAGCCAGAACCAAGAGGCTCCTAAGTGAGAAGTCAGGAGAGACTTGAGGATTTTGGCTGGAACCTGTAAGGATGGGCTGTTACTGAGATGCGGAAGGTTGGGCATGCAGCAGCCCTTGTCACCACTCACCTGCTCAGTCTGGGGACACCCTCACACTTCCACAAACCTGCTCTCATCCTTCCGTCTCCTTGCCGCTGAGCCCAAGGGACACTTTTCAGCCTCCCCCTTCTTGGACTGTTTGGTTTTGATGCCCACTGAACCACTTCTTGGTTCTCCATGATTCCGTGATGTTCCCCTTCCTGGATTCCTCACATCTTTGGGGCTCCACTCTATTCTCCACAATCAGCTTTCAAAAGCCACCTGATGGGCGGTCAACACCCCACTCCTTAGCTTCACATCTGCTTCCCACATCTTCCCTATGGATGCCCCAGACACTGCAAGCAAACAGACCCCTCTCGTTTGTGCAGCCCCCGTTCTAGCAAGTAGCTCTATCTTCATCACCATTCTACAATCACGCCAGATTCTTCCCTCTTCCTTGTTCCACATTCAGCTAGTCCCCTCAAACTGGCAACCCCATTTCTGAGAACATCTCAAATTTGATCTTTTCCTATTGCCTTATCTATGGTCTCATCTTATCTGGGCTTCTACAACAATGTCCCATTTTAACTATCCTATTTAAAAATCATTTGTTGGAATTCCTTGGCAGTCCAGTGGTTAGGACTCCACATTTTCACTGCTGAGGGCTCAAGCTTGATCCCTGCTCAGGAACCGAGATCCCACAAGCTATAGCCAGCCAAAAAGATAATATACAAACATCATTCAGACCCCTTATCACCCAGACAGAAGGGCTGTACAGCTGGCTGCCCCAAGCCAGTAAGAGGTGCTAAACATCACTTGGATAGGTATTTATGCAAGTTGACTTTTTATCATTTATAATTTTTAAAGCCAGCCAGCCAGACTGAAGGGATCTAAGCAGGCTCTCCAATATCTGAGGCACCATTCAGAGCAGGGAGGCAGAATTTCTAACAAATGCTCCTTCCTCAGCCGAAAAGCAGCCTTACCAGCCTTGGTGCCACTACAGAACCTCAGTAATGAGCCTGTCATGAACTATACTTGCCTGTTTTCCTCTGCCAGATGCTCAAGTCCCATTCAGTGCCACTACCTTAATTTCTATCAGCTCTCCTCTACTGACTCAGTATCACTTCTCAAATCCCCACTGTGCCCTGCCCTGTGGATTTAGCCACTAGCTGCTTTTCTGAATGTTCTTAGCCTGCCTCTCAGCAGACTTGTGCTGAGGACATTCTTTTGAGCTTTTAGTACTGGCTTTCTTTTTCTAAACCCAGAGTTCTGTGGTGTCTGATGGTGGGCTAATTCGATTACACCATTGCCACTTTTAAATTCAAACTTCCTTGAAGCCCATGCCTTCAAGCTAAGCTCACAACCCAGCAGCACTCCCTGACATTCCAGGGCCTTCACCACACCTACTTCTATCAACACCTGAGGGGATTTCAACACTCAGGATCCTTTTGAACACCATGGTCTGTTTTTGACCCCTTTACCTCCAGTATAGTCTTCCACACACATGATCTTAACCTGAACTGTCACTACCAGTGCCCCAGGTCTCCACGCTTGTTGGTTTAAGGCCAGCAGCTCATTCTTCCAGCTTCCTTAAATTAGTTCTTTTACTCCACCAGATCACTTTGGAACCGAGTCAGCTCAGATTCATCCCAATCACCAAAGCAAGCTATGTGCTCTCATCGGCTTTCACTAATAAGGACACACCTCCTGACCTGGAGACCGGGGAAGTGGATGCTGAGGACAACAGCATCAGCTTTAACTTTGTACTCACTCAAAAAAAAAATTTGGCTGTGGTGGCCTTTGTTGCTGTGCTGCTTTTCTCTAGTTGTGGTGAGTGCATGGGTGTCTCACTGCAGTGGCTTATCCTGCTACAGAGCACAGGCTCTAGAGTGTTCAGGCGTCAGTCATTTCAGCATGTGAGCTTCGTAGCTGTAGTTGCCCTGCAGCACATGGGATCCTCCCAGACCAGGGAAGGAACCCACTTCCTGCACTGGCAGGCAGATTCTTTACCACTGAGCCACCAGGGAAGCCCTCTGCATTTGCTTCTGTACCTTTACTCCTTTTTCCCTTCTGTTGGATTCAGCTGGCCAAGCTCGGGTGAAACCCAACCCTCCACCTGCTGGCAGTTCTACTTCCTTGGTATATTTATTTTCCGAAGCAACAGTTAGAACTGGACATGGAACAGACTGGTTCCAAATTGGAAAAGGAGTACGTCAAGGCTGTATATTGTCACTCTGCTTATTTAACTTATATGCAGAGTACATCATGAGAAACGCTGGACTGGAAGAAACACAAGCTGGAATCAAGATTGCTAGGAGAAATATCAATAACCTCAGATATGCAGATGACACCACCCTTATGGCAGGAAAGTGAAGAGAAACTAAAAAGCCTCTTGATGAAAGTGAAAGGAGTGAAAAAGTTGGCTTAAAGCTCAACATTCAGAAAACGAAGATCATGGCATCTGGTCCCATCACTTCATGAGAAATAGATGGGGAAACATTACAAACAGTGTCAGACTTTATTTTTCTGGGGTCCAAAATCACCGCAGATGGTGACTGCAGCCATGAAATTAAGACGCTTACTCCTTGGAAGAAAAGTTATGACCAACCTAGATAGTATATTCAAAAGCAGAGACATTACTTTGCCGACTAAGGTCCGTCTAGTCAAGGCTATGGTTTTTCCTGTGGTCATGTATGGATGTGAGAGTTGGACTGTGAAGAAGGCTGAGCGCGAAGAATTGATGCTTTTGAACTGTGGTGTTGGAGAAGACTCTTGAGAGTCCCTTGGACTGCAAGGAGATGAACCCTGAGATTTCTTTGGAAAGAACGATGCTGAAGTTGAAGCTCCAGTACTTTGGCCACCTCATGCAAAGAGCTGACATTGGAAAAGACTCTGATGCTGGGAGGGATTGGGGGCAGGAGAACGGGACAACCATGGATAAGATGGCTGGATGGCATCACAGGCTCGATGGACGTCTGAGTGAACTCCGGGAGATGGTGATGGACAGGGAGGCCTGGCATGCTGCGATTCATGGGGTCGCAAAGAGTCGGACACGACTGAGTGACTGAACTGAAGACAACTATTTTACATCTTTTTCTCTCCTCTAACCTCCAATCTCTCATCTTTTCTAAAATCCAAAAATGCCATTTAAAAAAAAAACTGAATTTGTATAGATGGAGTGACATCATTCTCCATATCCATGAACATGTAAACCTTCACTTCGCTTTAACATCTTTCAATAGCTTTGCTTCCTCCCAGATTTTTGGAAAATGTTACTTAGTTCTGCACACATTTCCTTGATACTACTGTATTTATTATATGAAATAAATTTTAGCTCTTTACTAATTATCCATTCTTGACTACAAGCTCTTCTGGTTTGTTACCACTATCACCTATTCCCTAAGTATTACCTAACTGCCTAGGCCATCCCCCAGTACAAGCTTCACAGAAACCAAAAGCATCCTAAATTAATTTTAAAGGAACAAAACAGACAACAAACAATCTGACTGATTTGGCACTCAGTTCCTTACCACCTTCTGTGCTCCAGCCACACAGCTCTTCAGGAACATGAAGTATTCAAACTGTTACAGCGGGAAAAGCTGACTCAAGGGTAAGCAGGTAGGCTAGAGCTGTCACAGGAAATTGCTGCAGCAGAGGACTGCTGCCACCGCCCCTCTCTAGGCTATCTAGTCCTTGTACATAGTAAATTCAGCATGAGGTGCTGGGTGACATGAGAAAAAAACACAAGAGAAAACAATGTTCTGTTTGCAACACTGGCAGCAAGGCTACATCACAAAAAGCTTTCTTCCTTGCCATGGTTTTCAAAATCACATTCTTACATTATTGGATTATATCCTAATGCATTCAACTGTTAAAAAACACTACATTTTACATACCATGAGCAGTGCTCAATTGTCCATACCATCCAAAGAGTTGGTCCCAAATTCAGAAAAGGCATTTCAAGGTGTTAACTGATACTAGCCCAGCTACTTGCCTATTTTTTCCCACTTTATTCACCAGTCCCCAGAACCAAAACTAGCACTGCAATGCAACTCTCAGTTCTGTGAATGCCAAGCCCATTCTGAACAGGCACACAGCACTGCATGACTCCCAGATATGCCTCTCTAGCCAACTGTATATCCCCAAGGTCTCCAAAACTGGCCAAAACAATCCAGAATGTCTCTGGATAGCAATCATTAAATTATTCCATAAAGGAAAGTAAAACACTATAAAATATAGAACAGGCTTACAAGGGTGCTGAGGACAAAACGAATGTCACTGACCTCTATATTCTTTAAGCAGCCTTCCCACAAGCATTCCATCATTTGTGGTTACCATCTCTGGCACCCAAGTAAAGGAGCTGAGCTGCGTTTACTGAGTACAGCAGTCTCTGTGGCAGATATCTGCTAACTAAGGTGGGTGTCCTTCAATCTGCAGGCTGAAATAACTCACAGTTCTGTTAGTCTCCACTAAAACATGCCCTCTCTTTACCACTACCTCCCAGTAAAAGGAACTCACTTAAAGGAAAATGGCCAGATTATCGTAGCAAATTCTAATTTTTAGTACAGGTATGCTACTCAACAAAGGAATACACATTTTAAGAACATTTCCTTGAGTAAATACCACTAAGTATCACCTATCTGCAGAGATTTAAGCTAATAACCAGCTAAGTACTTATTAACTAAAATGAAGCAAGGCAGAAATATACAACAAAGACAATTATTTAAGACCTTTATTAACAGGTGCTTGCAGTTTGTTGACTTTTTTTTTGAAAAATCAAGCTGTAAACTTTTATTACAAATTAAAAATGAGGTTCTTAAAAATCTCAACTTGACCAGATATGAAACAATTTAAAAACCTTTAAAGGTGTATTGAGAAAAAACAGGCTTTTTTTTTTTTTAAAAAACACGTTTGTCATTACCAAAAAGAGACGTCTTTAGGTAAAAATAATAAAAACCCCATGCTGCATAGATAATGCAGATAGTTCTAGTTATCTGGTCAACAGGCAAAAAGCAAGCACTTAAGGTCTTCAGCTCCAATCTTTTGTTCATTTCTTATTGCTGGAATTTCATATTCATTTCTTCTTGTTGGATGACTAAACTGTAAAAGAGAAAAAAAAGTTTTCTAATTACCTCTGTAGTTCGCTGCAATCTTTTAGTATATCAAATTAGCTAGGTAGAGAAGGTATTTATACATCTCATACTGGTTTACCTTTACACAGCAGTTCATAACAGGAGTGGGCATTGCTATATAATAAGAATGGTTACTCATAGGTTCTGAATGACCTTTTGACACTCAAAATAGGGGGGAAAAGTCTCACTGGCTGAAAATGATTAATTCTAGAGTCAAACAGAGACAAATACATGTCTCCTAGAATCAAGTAAAAAGGGAATCCTCTTAATTTTAGAATTGATGATGTAATGCCAAAGCCACCACGGTCCTCAAACAGACCATACTAGTCATCATCACCTACGTTTTTAATCTGAGTAGCCATCCCACTTATTTTTGAAAATGAAGAACATCACAATGTAATTACTTGTAGTTAGCAAGACTTTCCTCAGCTTACTGGTGTTTGTGTGTGCACGTAGCCATGTCCGACTCTTAACGACCCCCATAGACTACAGCCCACCAAGCTCCTCTGTCCACAGAATTTTCCAGGCAAGGATACAGGAGTGGGTTGCCATTTCCTTCTCCAGCTTACTTTAAAATCATCCAAGAAAGTTGACAAAAAAGCCCTAATACAAAAGATACAATGCAAACCTAGGCCAAAGTATGGCTCGGATACATAGTCCATTAAAAAACGACATCCACGTCATCTCAAGATTTGCTTGGGTAGAAGACACCGTCAGTTTAAGTGGCTTACCTTACCTGATGAACTGGGTTTTCCTCTCTTTCATTAATGGACATCACTCATGACTGCTCAGAGGCCAGAGGGCCATCGAGGCTTACTTACCCGGATGATGGTAGAGATGGTAAGCCGGCATTTACTCAGCCCCGCCCTGCTCAGCCTCGGGAGCGGACGAATTTTCAGCTGGTGGATCGGCTGCTTTTGTCTCTTTGCCATCTTGTGGTTTAGGGTTTTCTGGGCGTCTGCGTCGGTAATTGAAGTTGCGGCGGTACCGACGTTGAGGTGGCTGCTGACCTTGGGTCTCATCTCCTTGGTTTTCCTTATCTTCTTCATTGCCATCCTCTCTGGGCTGTCTTTGGCGAGGAGGGCCCCTGCAATGAACATTATGGAAGCTTGCAATGATAAAACTTTCTTTTTTTAATCAAGTCACCAGGTCAACACATCTGCTCTTTCTGTTTATCAAGTGGTATGCAGGCAATTTATCAAAACCGAAAGAGTAAACTTGGTTTTTACTTCACAAATTGAGTATGACGACTTGGTAAAAGGATTTGGAAGTGTAAACTAAGATGATCATTTAAAACTGATTTTAACAGTCTCATATTACCCAATATATCCATATATATACCCAATATCTTCATAGATAGTTAAGTGAAGGTTGGGGAGCCTGGAGTGCTGCAATCCATGAGGCCACAAAGACTTGGACACGACTTAGTGATTGAACAACACACTCATATTATTCAAAATACCCATAGTACAACCTATTCCAAAGTTAGCCATGAAAGGACTAAAGCTGTACAACACCATCAATACCCTGATGCTATTTAAAAACATGGGTATTAAAGTAACCAGGTTCGGAAACAAGTGCTAACCTTTATAGATGAACATTTGTTTTTTAAAAAAAGCAAAAATCAAAACCAGAGAAAAGGTATTATCTTCATATAAATCAAAGTACATAGCAACCATCAGTTTGGAAAGGGAAATCAAAACCACCTCATACACACCAGGAGAGCTGAAAACAATCACATTGGGGAGGGGGTGGAGAAACCCCTCAATGCATTGCTGGCTGGTCTGACTATAAAATGGTGCAGCAGCTTTGCAGAACAGCTTGGAGACTAAATGACCTAGAAGTTCTACGTCTAGATCTGTATCCAAAACAATATCCACCATGCATTACTTTAACATTCACAGCAAGATGTGAAAATAACCCAAGTGCCCATCAACCAAGTTAACGAAGAACAAAATGTAATATCCATACAACGGAACCTGATTTGGTCATAAAAAGAAATCAAGTACTAATGATAAAGGCATGAATGACTAAAATACATGAGGTGAAAGCCAGACACAAACTAGGCAACAGACACTAACTAGGCAAATACAGAGATAAGGAAAGCAGTAGCCAGGAGCTGGGGTAGAGGGGAATGGAGAGTGACTGTTAATGAATACAAGGCCTTTCTTTTCTTTGGAGGGGGGACATGATTAACTTTGTGAATATACTAAAAACCACTGAGTCACATATTTTAAACACCAAGATTATCAGCATGCCTTTACACCTGTGTAGGTCATTCCAGCGTTAAGATTCCATTTTTCACCTCTAACCCCTCCAATCTTCCACCTACCCCTCTCAACTTCCCCGCTCCCCGCAGCCTCTACAACCTCTTCTCCTGAAACAGTTTTCTCACATTTTTGGGAACTCCTGACCAGTCTTTGGTAAAACTGCCCTGGCCCTCCCCTGTAGCCTTTTGAATTCTAAAATCCCACCTTTCAAATCTTAATGTCATGTTCCATTTTACTACCCTTTCCTACTGTAATTATCACAATTCCATATAACATGGGCTTTTAGATTCAGTTCAGTTCAGTCGCTCAGACGTGTCCGACTCTTTGCGACTCCATGAATTGCAGCACACCAGGCCTTCCTGTCCACCCACCACCAACTCCCGGAGTTCACTCAGACCAACGTCCATCGAGTCGGTGATGCCATCCAGCCATCTTGTCCCTGTCGTCCCCCTCTGACTGCCCCCAGTCCCTCCCAGCATCAGGGTCTTTTCCAACGAGTCAGCTCTTCGCATGAGGGGGCACTTTACCTCTCATGCAATTCTTGTTTGCTACTTAGGTTCACTCAGTTTCAAGCACTCCACTCTCTAGTCACCCTTTACTTATTTTCCTAGTGTATTCCAGGAGTCTTGTTCTCCCAGTCTTATTTCTACTAGGACCTATAATCCAACAATCCTATTAATCATTCCCTTAACTCTTCCTTAGTCCTCTTCTCTCCTTTCTCTCCAAGTATAAGGTGTACCACTAATGATTATCATCAAACCCAAACCCAGTATCTTTGAGTGGACAAATGCTGAACAAATCTAACTCTGCTTAATCTGAGCCTGCTGCTCAAAATGGCTGGAAAAACACAAGCATGTTTGGTGGACCCACTTTAAATTTGTGATCACTGTTACTTGATTTCCCCTATTTCTCTTCTACAGATAATTTCACATATTTGTCCCAAACCTGTCACTCCTTTCCTTTTAACCTCACCAACACACTGGTGCCCATAAACTCTGGCTTTTTACACATGCAACATCCACGGTTCCCAGCAAAAGACATCCCATTACATGGACCACACCCAATCCTAACTGAAGATAGCTGCAGCAGATAATTCTGACAAGTATCCTTTTTTTTAAAAATTGCATTTTTCAGTCTACAAATAAGCTCTTATTTCTCAAACAAAAAAAAATCCTTTCTTAATGATTTCTTTGGGAGGAACGATGCTGAAGCTGAAGCTCCAGTACTTTGGCCACCTCATGTGAAGAGTTGACTCATTGGAAAAGACTCTGATGCTGGGAGGGATTAGGGGCAGGAGGAGAAGGGGACGACCGAAGATGAGATGGCTGGATGGCGTCACTGACTCCATGGGTGTGGGTCTGGGTGAACTCCAGGAGTTGGTGATGGACAGGGAGGCCTGGCGTGCTGCGATTCATGGGGTAGCAAAGAGTCGGACATGCCTGAGCGACTGAACTGAACTGATGATTCCTTTCCCTTTACTGCCACCTCATCTGTCTTCCTTTCAGCAAAACTCCTGCTATACTGATCTCAAGATTTCTCACAATTTGCTCTTGGATCTGCATCAATCATTTCATCCCCTGGATTATAAGCAGCATGTGTCATTTACTACTCAAACAAAAAAATCCTGACTAAATAGTTTGG
This sequence comes from Aepyceros melampus, assembly GCA_006408695.1. Taxonomy (NCBI): domain Eukaryota; kingdom Metazoa; phylum Chordata; class Mammalia; order Artiodactyla; family Bovidae; genus Aepyceros; species Aepyceros melampus. The sequence goes on along the minus strand of SJXQ01008239.1, from coordinate 110,656 downwards.
AAAGCCCTGCATTCATCAATAGATTATAATAAATATATTCAAATGAGACCATTAAATAAAACTGAAGCACTCAACAAAAATTCATGTGCTGTTTTTAAACACACCTACGAAACTAGGTAGAAAACTGAAAAGTTCTACAACGTAACAAAAAGTAGACCAAGGATACTGCCCTTGGGATTTAAAGGGACAGAGCATGAAAGCCTATTTTAGACCGTTTACCACTATCACAGATAAACATTTATCACTATTTAAGAGCTGATATTGTGATTGTCTGCAGCATTTCAACAAGGTATCTATATCTAAGTTTAGAATAGTATGCTACCTGTTAGTTTTAGGGATCACATCTGGAGACTCAATATTCTAAGACCTTTTACTACATATATGCATTAAACCTGTCTGGCCTGTGAAGCTCTACTCTAATTCTTCTAATAATTAAAAACCTTCTGTTAAAAAGGTATGCTTACCTTTACTTTTCTCCCTCCCAATGAATCAGGTCTTAAAGTTATAATACAATGCAGTTTAAACTACCATTCTCTTACCTGTTAAAGGACAGAAATGGGAAATTCCATACCCTCATTAGAGTAAAACAACAACAAAACCAACTGCAAAAAGTAGACCACATCTATAAAGCTGTTTTTAACCAGTGCCAGCAAAGATGCAAAGAACACATTCTCAAAGATAACTGACTTCAGGTTCACCTCTTAGGCATCTGATGAAAGAAAACGTGAAGTGTTAACAGACAAATGACTGAAAAAGCCTGCAGAAGCAGCATGCTGCTGCTGAGTCGTAGTACATGCTTGAAACAATTCTAAACGCAAACCGTACCTGCGGAATCGTGGTCTTAGCCCCGATACAGGTTCTGTCTCACTGGTCTACCTTGTTCTCCTGCACCCTGGTTGTCAGCACCCTGAAAAGGCAATGGAAACCAAGCCAAATTTTACTCAATTTACATTTGCGCAAAACCCCAACCAGATTAAAGTCCGAATACAGCAGCAGTTAAAAGTAAATAAAAATCCCGTTTACCTCCATCACTTCTCCCTGCACAGGAGGGTTGGAGTACTGTGGTCGACGCCCATAGGGTCTCCGCATGTAGTAAGGTGGGAACCTCCGCCTGCGGTAGGGCCGGCGCTGTTGGGCCTGGCCTTCGGGAGCGCTCTCCGATCCCTCATTCTTTTCCCCACTCTCACTATTCTGGTAATTCTGCTGGTAATTGCGTGGAGGACCCCTGCGACGTGGATAGCGTCTATAATGGTTACGGTCTGCTGCGTATTTACTGCCTTGCACTGGAACTCCACCAGGGCCTGTAACATTTGCTGCCTCCGCACCCTACAAAAGCCATCATATAGTGATAGTGACAACGGAATTAAGGACACACAACAAAACGCACACAAAAAATACAAAAGGGTCTCTGTGGCCAGGGGTGCATAGAAATGATTAAACACTAGCTCCTCACTGTTCTGAAGAGGTAGCCCTCTATCTGCAGCCAGCACATTAGGGTTGGTGCACCTGTGTTCAAGTGGTCACCTGACCCATCCATCCACCTTAGAGCCACCATCCTAATGGATGAGATCTCCAAAATATTTCCATACTGAAGTCAAACCTTTACACAAAAAGCATCCTCACCTTTTCTCCTTCAACAACATCAAACTCCACAGTCTCTCCATCTCCTACACTGCGAAGGTACTTCCTGGGGTTATTCTTCTTTATGGCAGTCTAGTAATATCACATTCCAAAAATAGATTAACAGGGGAGAATAATGTGCTTTTTCATTTAAAATGTACCAGAGTCAATATTATTTTAACTTGGATATACACGTAAAATTAGCTTTAAATAAGACCAAACCATCAATAAATTTAAGAAAACAGGACCAGTGCTACCCCCAACCTCAACCAAAATACTCCAATCTTACAAGGCCCCAGCATTTTATCACTATTTTCTAAACTAAAACAAGTAATTTAACACGCAAGACAAACACAACTATAAACATATATTTTAAAATGCTTGAACAAAATGAGGATATCCACCTATCCCCAAAGACTGCACTTAATAGTAGAAGCTAGCCCCACACAGGGCCAGTTTAGATGACAGGCGAGTTTAGTTTTGCATGCTTCAAAGTTGACCAAACCAACTTTGTCCCTGTGTTACCATATCAAACTGTTACAAATGTCAACCAAAATCCCTTCCAACCTGATTGTGGGAATACTTCGATGGAAGTACAATTCCCATGAATTAACTTGATACTTTTTAATATTCTGTGGGTTATTACCTCCCCAGAATACATTAAATCTCTCCTCATTGTTACTCATTCTCTAGACTTGTATAACAGAACTAAAGGGGAAGAGTAACATCTCACATTTAATACTTCCATAAAGTACTTTCATGCATTACCCACTCAATAGCATTATGAAGATGTGAGACATCATTACTCATTCCTCTTTTAAGGTAATAAAAGAGGCTTTAAAAGTCAGGGGACTTGTCCAAGGTCACAAAGTAAGTGGCAGAGTATGGACTTTTCTAAATCCAGGTCTCGGGACTCCAAATCCCATGTTCATTCTACCGTATCACAGCGGTATCCATTATGGGATCACCCATGCATTTCCATCCCAGAGGAGGCAGGACAACCAACAAATCTGAAGCCAGTTAAGCTAAAGTTGCCCAGAACTGCAGTCTCCTTGTACCACCACCAAGACCTGAGCAGCCAAAGCCCTAAGAAGCAACTGAATGTTGAAACCACCTCCAATATAGAGAGGAAAGCATACTGGTGACAACTTGTGGGTTGGTACAAGTGGGTGACATGTGTTCAGCCAAATAATTGATCTCATCTGTCATCTAAACTGTCACAAAGTTTTCATACCTTTCATGTAACTCTCAATTATCTGCAGTCATAGGGATAGCAGAAATATGGGTTAATTAAAATCTCGAACTTTTATTCTGGTCAGTATCAATTCTCTCCTGCACATTCCCAGACCCTTCACTGTTGCCCAAAGGCAGCAAGACTGGCAAGCCTTGCTGTCTGTCTCTTGTACCCAAGTCTGCAAATTCCTTCGAATATGCAGGAGGAAGTAAGAAACAGATTAAGTATTGGTATTCGATTTTATAAAACAAACATTTGTTTTAATACAATATTTTGCCTGAGCAGTCTTGTATTTGTTTAGAATTTAAATGTTTCCATACTTCATGTTTGATCCTGTGATTACTGAATAGGGTCTTGGAGGTACCTAGAAACTGATCTGGATTCCCCCTCAATTGTCACTGAGTGGTCTACAGGTCAATGCAGAGAGCTACACAACACCAACTTAAGGCAGCCCTTCCAAGGAAGTATGCTGCCAGCCAAGCTCACACCTGCCTGAATAAAGGCACGAGTGTGGAGACTGACTTTGTCTTTTGATGTCTACATCACAGTACAGGGGTTAAAAAGTTCTTAAAGAGCAATTTTCAATACAAGTCAATAATATTTCCATAGTCTCAGTAAAAAAACAAAACAAATCCACTCCCTCTCCAGCAGAATTTATAGAAGGATGCATTCCTAAACATTTTCCCTACCCACTGCATTCCTATGAAGAAAATTAAGTCCAATGAAGCCTATGATATACTTAAGGTCGAAGTATTAGTGTTCATTTGGCAGCGGCTTACTTAAACAATAAACTTAAATGTTTAAAGTTTCCCCAAATACTTTCCTTAAATAGTACTTGTGGAGGAGAGTTTGGCATGTAGCACCTATCCTGTCAGTTTTTTCCTCTCAAACACTGAGGCTAATCTAAAAACTATTTAATAAGTAATTACCAACCTTGCCATACCACTCTTTCACTTAAACCTTCAACTAGCAAGGATTCCTAAATTTCCCAAGCTGATAAAAATTCTCCAAACATAAAAGCATATCTTACTCATTCAAAGTACTTTAGAATAAAAGAAGAATCTATGCTACAATGTCCAGTTTTTCAACATTTGTCTCAAATCAATGTATTTTGCAGCTTTAGCCTATTTCCCGCATCACTACTGTCATCTGTCAGAGGTAATTCTAACAGCACTTGAGTGTGTTCTAGACAGCAACAGTATGGTTCGAATTTAGGTTAATGGAGTTTTCAGTTTGTCTGAAATAAGGTTTGAAAATTTAGTGTAAGGAATCAAGTGAATTCAACATTTAAAAAAGCTACAGCTATTAACAAAACAAAATACCAACATGAAAGGCCTATTTTAATTAAGTGAACTGCCAACACAATGTTTTAATGTACACATTTAAGCTGTACTACCCCTCTTCCTGTGGGAACTAAACTGTTTGGTAAGTGGACTTAATAAACCTTTTTTTACAAGGAACAATAGTTCAGAAGACGTACACCTTTTCTTCTCACAAAGGTTGAGCCAGAAGTGTAAATAGCCACAGGAGCACTCACCTGGTGTACAAATACATCTTCCTTGGTGTCATTCCTACAAGACAGAACCAAGCAGAACAAGTTAGAAAACTGAACACTACATTGCATGTTGCCAAAGATTAAGAATATGCTTGATCCTGTGTGCCTTCCCCTCCCCTTCTTAGAGACTTCCCTGGCTGCCAACCAGCCACTAGGAAGGAAATTAAGAATCGAAACAAAAACACTACCAGTAAATCACAATGGTTTTACTAACAACTGTCTCACCACCTACCTCAGGATTAAAAAAGGAAAAAGACAAAAAGTGTGAGCTACAAAGCCATCAAGAGGATAGAATAGAAGTGACTAGCAACATACAATGTCACTTCTCCTTCTACTGAACACTAAAAGTATTCCAGCACAAGCCATTCGTACCTCTAAGAACATTGTTACTAATTTAAGTAGAAGAGATCATCAATTAACTAGCTTCCTTCCTACTTCATCTTTACCATTCCCAATTCTCAGCTTTCATCGAGGGTCATAAGGACGACCTCAGAATGTACAATACCAGGAGCGAGCCCTAATATCAACTATGGACTTTGAGCAATAAATAATGGTGTCCAATGTAGATTTGTCAATTTAAACAAATATGTCACTTGGTACAGTATAGCAGAGGTGATCATGGATACAAGCCATCAAGAGGATAGAATAGAAGTGACTAGCAACATACAATGTCACTTCTCCTTCTACTGAACACTAAAAGTATTCCAGCACAAGCCATTCGTACCTCTAAGAACATTGTTACTAATTTAAGTAGAAGAGATCATCAATTAACTAGCTTCCTTCCTACTTCATCTTTACCATTCCCAATTCTCAGCTTTCATCAAGGGTCATAAGGACGACCTCAGAATGTACAATACCAGGAGGGAGCCCTAAATATCAACTATGGACTTTGAGCAATAAATAATGGTGTCCAATGTAGATTTGTCAATTTAAACAAATATGTCACTTGGTACAGTATAGCAGAGGTGATCATGGATACAATCTGAAGGCCTGGGGTACATGGGAACTATGTATTTTCTGTTCAACTTTGCCATGAACAGAAAGTGCTGGTAAAAATAAAGTACTGATTAAAATAAAGCGATAGATTACAATGAAGTGCAAATATGAACACTACAATACCTGACATCATTCACATGGCAAGCATTGTTTGTGCCAGAAAACCAAGGACGTGAAGAGGAACGCAACTTTTCACTAGCACACAACCCTCTTTTACTTCATTTTAAGACATCATTTTTACACCAATCTTTGTTGTTTAGTTGTCTCTTTTGTGACCCCCATGGACTGTAGCCCACCAGGCTCCCCTGCCCATGGGATTTCCCAGGCAAGAATACTGGAGTGGGTTGCCATGTCCTTCTCCAGGGGATCTTCCCAATCCAGGGATTGAACCTAGGTCTCCTGCACTGCAGGCAGATTCTTTACCACAGAACTACCTGGGAAACCCACACCAATCTTTAGTCTGTTGTTAAGGGGAAAAACTGTGAATGAATGGATGTTAGAAGTGAGGGGGCAATGGTGAATGATTTGACTTTCTAGAGATTGGGAATTAATGTGATGATACTATTAGTAAAAAGAACCACTGGAGAAGCAACATTTTTAGACCTTTACTGACTCACTCCACCCTGCTGTCAGTGGGTCAGAGTTGAGAAAGAACTAAATATTCTAGTGTTTATGCACCAAAGAATCCATACAGCATGGGATTATCATAATCCCATTCTGACATTCTCACAAACAGGATTAATTTAAACTCTTCAAACACACACACACACCCCACCCAAGGCAGGGTGAGTGAAAACTGACCTTATAAACTAGTTGAGTATTGTTTTTAGTCACTAAGTCGTGTCTGACTCTGCAACCCCATGGACTGCAGCCTGCCAGGCTCCTCTGTCCATGGGATTTCCCAAGCAAGAGAACTGGAGTGGGTTGTCATTTCCTTCTCCAGGGGATCTTCCCAATCCAGGGATCAAACAGAGTCTCCTGCAATGGCAGGTAGATTCTTTACCACTGAGTCATCAGGGAAGCCCCATTGAGTATTAGGAACACTTGGGAATTAACAGCCAGTTGGAGTATCCATCTGTCAAACAGGTCCACATACATCACACAATTCCATAGCCACCACTAGTTTTCAAATGCAACATGACTGAATTTCAAGCTCTAAGGTTGTTCCAAAGACAGGGGGACATACTTTCATTAATGGGAATAAAGGATATAAGACTTGCCAGATGACTAAGGTAAAGGACATTTGACTAAGGTAAATGACTAAGATACTGGACTTCCATGTAAGTAAATTTATTACTTGAGTTAAAAAAAAAAAAAAGTACTTTATGGTTTTAATATGCATTAAAATTTCCTAAAAAAGGGGAGGGGGCAGCAACTTTCAAGAGAGGGATTTTTCATTACTATCAACGCTGCTGCCCATGTACCTAGGTAGCTAATACCAATTTTTCTAATGTACCTGCAAATAGGTATTTACAGACCGAAAATACACACCACAATAAAAAGAAAAGCAGTTGTCTATGAATCTTACTTTAGGGTTGTAAAAGGAATTTTTAAAAATTCACCAAATACTTCTCTAGTCAGTTGATCTAGTTGCAACTTGTTACACAGGGGAAAAGCTTAGATACCTAACAGCTTTTACTGTGAGGGTTTAAGTTTCAGATACTTTGCCAAGCATTTTACCATACCAATCCTCATAATGCCAAGGTGGGTGCTTTTATTTATATTACCACCCATTCTACAAATTAGGAAGATGAAGTATGTGGCCATCTGCTTACAGTGGCAGAATCTGGCTCTACAGGGCCTGGTCTTTATCAAGTTGAAACCTCAAAAAGGACCTGTTTGGAAATCTTTACCTACTTCCAAATTATTTCCAGGTAGATTACAGGATACGGTTTCTCTAATTTTGGGAGTGGACAGTAATAAATAACAAGCCGGGTGGCGTCTCCCTGCACATCCTCACCTGCAACACAGTCACATTCTGTGTAACTGTAGGCTCTGCTACATACTGCCCCTCACCACCCTCAGCACATGGAAAATGCAAACGCCATGCTCTGCTCACAAGCCACAAAAAACCAGCTGTGTTCTGTGTGGGTTTGTTGATTCCCAATTACTGCCACTTTTAACTTTTTTCCAAAGTCTATTCTTTCATATTATTCCACCTTTTTAGTTCTTCCTCTCATCTATTGTAGCCACAGGACTGACAATGAAAGAACAGCAAACCCAAAGGCCTCATTCAATTTTTTAATAACGTTGGGATTTACTTGTGCTAGCTAACTGGGCATTGTGCTAAGCACCAGAAATAAAAATAAGACATGGTCTACCTTCAAGAATTTCTATCTAGAAGGCCGCCACCATTCAGTCTAATACAGCAGCTGAATTACCAAACACAGTTGCATATTATGTTAACAGAAGCAGAAGATATTAAGAAGAGGTGGCAAGAATACACAGAACTGTACAGAAAAGATCTTCACGACCCAGTCAGTCACGATGGTGTGATCACTCACCTAGAGCCAGACATCCTGGAATGTGAAGACAACTGGGCCTTAGAAAGCATCACTATGAACAAAGCCTGTGGAGGTGATGGAATTCCAGTTGAGCTGTTTCAAATCCTGAAAGATGATGCTGTGAAAGTGCTGCACTCAATATGCCAGCAAATTTGGAAAACTCAGCAGTGGCCACAGGACTGGAAAAGGTCAGTTTTCATTCCAATCCCAAAGAAAGGCAATGCCAAAGAATGCTCAAACTAC